>SJYC01074836.1:0-22596 GCA_006408675.1 Madoqua kirkii | reverse complement strand
AAAAAAAAAAAATATATATATATATACACAGATATATATATATATTCTTTCTCAGATTCTTTTCACAAATAAGCTATTATAAAATATTGGATATTATTTCCTGTGTTATACAGTAAGTCCTTGCTGTTTAACTATTTTATATATAGTAGTGTTTATATGTTACTCCTAAATTTCTAATTTATTCCTCCCCCTGATATTTTCACTTTGGTAACCATAAGTTTGTTTTCTATGTTTTTAAGTCTGTTTCTGCTTTACAAATAAGTTCACTTGTGCCATGTTTCTTTAGATTCCACATATAAATGATACCATTTGATATTTGTCTTTTTCTGTCTGACTTACTTCACTTGCTATGATAATGTCTATCTCCATCCATGTTGCTGCAAAAGACATCATTTCATTCTTTTTTATTCTGAGTAACATTCCATTTTATATTGGTACCACGTCATCTTCATTCATTCATCATTGTAGACTTAGATTGCTTCCATGTCCTGGCTATTGTAAACAATCTGGCAGTGAACACTGGGATAAATGTGTCTTTTCAAATTCTGGTTTTCTCTGGATATATGCCCAAGAGAGCTACCGTGTGATCCTGTAATACATAATTTCTGACAAATATTCTCAGTATTAATATGCTTAAATTTGCAGAGAGATTGCTACATCTAAAATATGTGAGCTTCCACTTTAGGAATGAAGTTTGTGTACTGTCATTGTGAAGAGTTCTGATCGAGCAGCAATATATCCTGTTTGCTTCATGTATCTTATTTCTCTTAGTTCTCAGAGCAACCCACCTGAAGTCAGCACTCTAAGTCACTCTCCTGTTTACAAATGAGAAACCGAAGGCCTTGAGCTGTTAAATTACTCTCTTTAGGTCACACAGCTTGCACATGGTGGAGATGGAATTAAAAGCCATTTCATCAGACCCTAGAATTCATATTTAACCACCATGTTCTATTGCCACACTCATCAGAAAATCAAATTTAACATGATATAGAATTTCTAATTTCCTTCATGCTTTCATGTTAAAAAAAAAAGTACCTTTATTTCAAGGAAAAGAGAGGTTTCTTTACAAAGAATAAAAATTTCTAAAATTATAAAACCAAATAAGTGAAAGTGAATCTAATAATTTTTCATGACCCAACTAAAATTAAGCCAATAAGTGTATTAGGTGATCTGAAGAGAAGTCGTAGTATCTTTCCATAACAATTTCAGTAAAACTAAAATGTGTAAAGTATATTAAGAAGATTTGAATTTCAGAAAAATCTAGACACAGATGATGAAAAACATCACTCTCTGAAAACATCTACATGTAAGAGTATCTTCAAAATTGATTTTTCCTCATAGCCTTGTTCCTTTTTCCTTCCAGTAAATACTCTCAACTTTTGAAAAAAATATTTTTTATTTTAACAACCTTGAAATCTCACAGCAAAATGGAGATGTCAGATGTCAGTTACATATGAGACTTAACTAAAATAGCATTAGATTCAGCAAAACAAAGCAAGGGTGTGCAAAGGTATATGACTCAGTAGTAGATCACCCATCCACTATTTCCCATCTACTTGGAATTATATCAGGGCCTTTACTTCATAAAATCATGCCTAATCACCTAATAATACTGACTTACAGAATCAGTTTGATTTAATATGTTGTTTTCCTCAACACATGCTGTCTTAGTTCATATTAGCTGAACTTGTTGCCTACTTTATCTTGATCCTGCATCTCACCATGGGAGACATAAGATCCTATAGTCTTGCTTTGTTTTAGATGGCATGTGCAGGCAGATGGCTGTCCCAACTGTAAAGTTCAGAGTGACAGATTTAGAATATCAGCACTTTGCGCTGGAGGAAAGCATATGCTTCTGACTATTAATTATAGGATTAACATTTTTAAACAGTCCCATAAATTTTAGTGCTCTATAAAACAGTTTTATAAATAGTGCAGTAAAGGAGTATTTAAATGCCAATATATTAAAACCAATAAATTATTTATTTTATATTCTGTCTGTGTATATTCCATATATGCTTAAAGATCAGCTGCACTGAGTAAATTGCAAACCTAGAAATAAAAATGAGAAGTTTTACTAAGTGTTTTGTCTTGTTTAATTTATAAAAAAAAGTGCCTACATATCTGCTTTTTTTTCACATTAACTGGAACATATTTTAAGTGCACATTACAGTAGTCTGAACTTATATAATAACAATAGATCAGATGGTTGAATGTGGGATTTTCTAGACCAAAGAAGGCAGATACAGTCAGCATCTAATAACAATTACTTGTCTCCCTCCAGAGGAGTGATGGGTCTACATCATCAGAGAAGGGCTGAGAAATGGGTGTTGCCATAAAATTCCTATCTGAGTCTGTCTTTAAAAGCAGAGGGCAATCCTGCATGTCTGTTCAGCTCAGTTTATTTCAGTTCAGTTGCTCAGTCGTGTCTGACTTTTTGTGACCCCATGAACCACAGCAGGGCAGGCCTCCCTGTCCATCGCCATCTCCCAGAGTTCACTCAAATTCATGTCCATTGAGTCGGTGATACCATCCAGCCATCTCATCCTTTGTTGTCCCCTTTTCCTCCTGACCCCAATCCCCCAGCATCAGAGTCTTTTCCAATGAGTCAACTCTTTGCATGAGGTGGCCAAAGTCCTGGAGTTTCAGCTTTAACACCATTCCTTCCAAAGAGATCCCAGGGCTGATCTCCTTTAGAATGGACTGGTTGGATCTCCTTGCAGTCCAAGGGACTCTCAAGAGTCTTCTCCAACACCATAGTTCATCTTTGGTATTTATCTTTCTTCACAGTCCAACTCTCATATCCATGCATATCTATTAGTAAATGGAAACTGCTGAAATATTAAGATGTTAAGTTGAAAGTGAATGGGGATTGAAGTCAAAGGCAGAGACTGACAGGAGGTGAGACTACCTATGGGTATGACAGAGGGTTTTATTTTTGGAGCAAGGGCAGGGGAAGCCGCCCGCCCTTCCCTACTCTTCTCACCACTTGTTGCTGTGTTCTCCACCAGTGAACATCAAGTTCAGCTGGTAAAAAATGACAGCTCCCCATCCACGTCCAGGTGCTTGTAACTGTAAAAATTACATGCCCATCAATCTATTTACATTGGTGATAATCTAGAAATGCCCATCTAGGAAGAGAACATATATATTCTCCTCTGTCCATCAAAAAAGATGACATTTCTCCCTTATCGCCTTAATTAACATCCTGTTTCCCCTATAATTTAACACATCCAATTAAATTAAAATGCATTGAATATATAGATATCAGTATTACGCATGAAACTAGTCATTAGAGGTGGTATGAAGATGTTGGTTTTTTCTGTTTAGCCACTATTGTGTCTGGCTGTAGCCCACCAGGCTCTTCTGTCTGTTGGATTTCCCAGGCAAGAATACAGGAGTGGATTGCCATTTCATTCTCCAGGGGTTATTTCTGAACCAGGGATCAGACCTATGTTTCCTGCATTGGCAGGCAGAGTCTTTACCACTGAGCCACCAGGGAGAACCTTGATATGAAGATGAAGAAAGCACATTTTTATCCTTAAGTTTGCTAGTGTGAGCATAGAGTGAGGATTAAGGGACATAGGGAAGAGAAGACATGTGTGATACACGTCAGCTGCCATTCCCTCTCCCTTCTTTAAGCTATACAACCTCAGCTCAGCATCACCACCACCCCTACAGGAGTGTCTTCTTGAGGACCTGTATTAGTTTTCTGTTGCTTCCATAGCTATCATACAACTTAGTGAATGCACCAACACAAGTGTTATTATCTGAAAGCTCTGTAGATCAGTTTTCAGCATGTTAGGGTCAAGGTAATGGCAGTGCTATGCTCCTTTCTGGAGGTTCTTGGGGCTAATCTTTATCCTTGCCTCTTCTGGTTCCCAGAGACTTCCTGCTTCCCTTAGCTCAGGACTCTTTTAATTTCATATTCAAAGGAAAAAAATGATGGCTCCAATCTTTTTCCTATTATGTCAATAGGTTTACTCTCTTCCACTTCCCTTTTCTATATTTAAGGACACTTGTTACTGCACAAAGGCAACTGGGATAATCCATGATCATCTCTATAACTTATCATTGGTTTATTTTAATTCCAACTACAACCTCAATTTCCCTTTGTCAGATAAAGTAACATTTGCATAGATCCTAACAGTTAGGGTGTGGATGTCTATGGGGGGTGAGGGGGCACATGATTCTGCCTTCCACAGGCCCTGTAGTGATCCCTCAGAGAATTTACATCATCATACAATAGGGGGAAAAAAAGTTTATTGGATTACATAGAAAACTGACAGAATTGAGGGAAGCAAGTGAAACCAGATTATTTTATGCTCCTAACACAGTGACGCCTAAAGATGTAGTAACTCCTAACATAATAACTCCTTAAAAAAGTAAATCCTAAAACTGATGATACTCTTAAAGTACTGCACCCAATTTGTCAGCAAATTTTGAAAATTCAGCAGTGGCCCAGGACAGGAAAAAGTCTGTATCATTCCAAACCCAAAGAAGGGCAATGCCAAAGAATGTTCAAACTACTGTACAACTGCATTCATTTCACATGCTAGCAAGGTTATACTCAAAATCCTTCAAGCTAGGCTTCAGCAGTATGCAAACTGAGAACTTCCAAATATACACACTAGATTTGGAAAAGTCAGAGATCCAATTGCCAGCATGCATTGGATCATAGAGAAAGCAAGGGAACTCCAGAAAAATGTGTACTCCTGCTTAACTGACTATGCAAAAGCCTTTGACTATTTGGATCACAGAAAACTGTGAAGAATTATTGAAGAGATGGAAGTACCAAACCACTTTACCTGTCATTTGAAAAACTTGTACACAAATCAAAAAGCAATAATTAGAACTGGACATGGAACAACTGACTGGTTCAAAACTGGGAAAGGAGTGTGCCAAGGCTGTATATTGTCACCTTGCTTATTTAATTTCTATGCAGAGTACAGTATGTGAAATGTCAGGCTGGGTGAAGCACAAGCTGGAATTAAGATTGCCAGGAGAAATATCAACAACCTCAGAAATGCAGATAAAATGTTTGTAATTGCAGAAAGTGAAGAAGAACTAAAGACTCTCTTGATGAAGGTGAAAGAGGAGACTGGAAAAACTGACTTGAATATCAACATTTAAAAAGCTAAGATCATAGCTTCCAGTTTCATCACTTCATGGCAAATAGAAGGGGGAAAATTGGAAAGAGTGACAGATTTTATTTTCTTAGGCTCCAAAATCACTGTTGACAGTGAGTGAAGTTGTGAAATTAAAAGATACCTGCTCCTTGGAATAAAAGCTATGACAAATCTATGTAGCATATTAAAAAGGAGAGTCATCACTTTGCTGACATGAGCCTGTATAGTCAAAGTTATGATTTTTCCAGTAATCATGTACAGATGTGAAAGTTGGACCATGAGGAAGGCTGAGTTTTGCTTTTGAATTGCGGTCCTGGAGAAGACACTTCAGAATCCTTTGGGTTGCAAGGGGATCAAACTAGCCCATCCTAAAGGAAATCAACCCTGAATACTCACTGGAAGGACTGATGCTGAAGCTGAAGCTCCAATGCTTTGGCCACCTGATGTGAGTAATCAACTCACTGGAAAAGACTCTGATGAGTAGAAAGATTGAAGGCAAAAGAAGGAGGTGTCACAGAATGAGATGGCAAACTCTGGAAGAGAGCAGAGGACAGAAGAGCCTGACATGCTGCAATCCATGGGGTTGCAAAGAGTCAGACATGACTTAGTGATTGAACAACAAAATAGCATAGTGCTTTGGCCACCTGATGTGAGTATCAACTCACTGGAAAAGACTCTGATGAGTAGAAAGATTGAAGGCAAAAGAAGGAGGTGTCACAGAATGAGATGGCAAACTCTGGAAGAGAGCAGAGGACAGAAGAGCCTGACATGCTGCAATCCATGGGGTTGCAAAGAGTCAGACATGACTTAGTGATTGAACAACAAAATAGCATAGAAACTAGACTGCTCAATATACCAAAATCCGAAACCATGAGCCTCTTTCCCCTTTCCACCAAAGCATTTAATCATTCACACAAAGCTCTTAAAGCACACACATGCAAACTTGCGTACACACACAAATACATGCACATACCTTAAAAGTGAATGTTAAATCTTTCCTTGAAAATTCTTCATATATTTCTCTCCTCTCTTCTCATTACCCCTCTGTTTCCTGCTTTCTCCTTGAATTCTTGAAAATTTTATTCATTTATATTGCAGGATAGTTTAACAAAATTTTATTGCCATTTTTCTCACAGACCCACAATAGACAGCTTATGAAAATATTTTCATAAACAATAATTGTTCCTTTCTTACTTCCAGCTTAGGTAATCCATAAAATTATTCCATGGACAAAGTGGTATCCAAAATGGTATTTAAAAGGACAAATTGAAGAATGTACACATACTTGAAGGGGAAAAGAGTTGTTTAGTTTAGCTTGGAAGAAGGACACATGTGGGATCAGATGGGAAATAAAGCTGAGATTTCAGGTGGGGTTCATTTTGTAAAACTCCTAAATGACAGATTAAATATATTAAATTCATAGCATAAAGTTATCACTGAGATAAACTGGGAATGATGCACAGGGATCTCTGTATTATTTCTTACACTTATCTATGAGTCTATAACTATCTCAGTAAAAGTTTCAAAAACTTGAAAAGGACTTCACTAGGCTGTTACTGATTAGACTGCCTGCTCCCAATGCAGGGGGCATGGGTTTGATACCTGGTCTGGAAACTAACCTGGTGGTTCCAATGGTAAAGCATCTGCCTGCAATGTGGGAGACCCTGGTTCAATTCTTGGTTGGAAAAATCTCCTGGAGAAAGAAATGGCAATCCACTCCAGTATTCTTGCCTAGAAAAATCCCATGGACAGAGGAGTCTGCTAGGCTACCGTCCATGGGGTTGCAAAGAGTCACACATGACTGAGCAACTTCACTGTCACTTTTTCACTGGTAACTAAGATCCCACATGCCATGTGGCGTGGACCAAAAAAAAAAGAGAAAAGAAAAGAAAAAAATTATAAACAATATTAAACTTATTATCAATGATTTTTAATGGAAAAAAATAAAATTATCAAAATTTGCTTCAGAATGATGAAACTGAGTAGGATTTGCCATTTCCTTCTCCAGGGGATCTTCCCAACCTAGGGATCGAACCTGGTCTCCTGCACTTCAGGCAGCCACTTTACCATCTGAGCCACCAGGGAAGCCCACAGTAGAGAGAAAACTAAGGTAGAAAAATTGGGACAGAATTTCAGCAAGCTAGAAAATAGGATGAAAATTCTTTAACCCTAATGTTTCCTAATAATTTGGAAAGATAAGAGATCTTTAGGTTAGTTTAGTTTTTTTGTTTTGTTTTGTTTTGTTTTGTTTTGTTTTACCAAAAACTTACAAGCCTGAATAAGTCTTGGGTCTTTTGATGTATTATTTTGTAAAGAAGCAAAAGTGTGTTGTGAAATGCAATTATGAAAGACAAGTCTTACCAAAGGTCCCTTTATCTCCCTTTTCTTACACCATCTTCTGTTCATCTAACCATAGAAAATCTTGAATTACATGCAGAAACATGTTTTTTAAAAATTAGTGCATTTATTTTAGTTGGAGGCTAATTGCTTTACAATATTGTGGTGGGTTTGCCATATCTACATATATCAGCCATGGGTGTACATGGTCCCCCATTCCTGAACCCCGCTCCCACCTCCATCCCCACCCCATCCCTCTGGGTTGTCCCAGAGCACCAGCCTTCAGTGCCCTGCTTCATGCATTAAACTTGCACTGGTCATCTATTTTACATATGGCAATATACATGTTTCAATGCTATTCTCTCATATTGTCCCACCTTTCCTTCTCCTACATAATCCAAAGGTCTTTTCTTTACATCTATGTCTCTTTTACTGTCTTGCATATGTAGTTATTGTTACTGTCTTTCTAAATTCCATATACTCTATTAGTATTTCTCTTTCTGACTTACTCCACTCTGTATAAAGTCTTCCCTGATAGCTCAGTTGATAAAGAATCTGCCTACAGTGCAGGAGACCTTGGTTTCATTCCTGGTTTGGGAAGATTTGCTGGAGAAGGGAATAGGCTATGCACACAAGTATTCTTGGGCTTCCCTTGTGGCTCAGCTGGTAAAGAATCCACCTGCAATGTGGGAGATCTGTGTTTGATCCCTGGGTTGAGAAGAACCCCTGGAGAAAGGAAAGGCTTCCCACTCCAGTATTCAGTTCAGTTCAGTCACTCAGTCATGTTTGACTCTTTACAATTCCATAAATTGCAGCAGGCCAAGTCTCTGTCCATCATCAACTCCTGGAGTTTACCCAAACTGATGTCCATTGAGTTGGTGATGCAATCCAACCGTATCATCCTCTGTCATCTCCTTCTGCACTGTATCTTTCCCAGCATCAGGGTCTTTTCAAATGAGTCAGCTCTTTGGATCAGGTGACCAAAGTATTGGAGTTTCAGCTTCAACATCAATCCTTCCAATGAACACTGATGGCTGATCTCCTGTAGGGGGGACTGGTTGGATCTCCTTGCAGCCCAAGGGACACTCAAGTGTCTTCACCAACACCAAATTTCAAAAGCATCAATTCTTCAGTGTTCAGCTTTCTTTATAGTTCAACTCTCACATCTATACAAGACTACTGGAAAAACCATAGCCTTGACTAGACAGACGTTTGTTAACAAAGTAATGTCTCTACTTTTTAATATACTGTCTTGGTTGGTCATAACTTTCCTTCCAAGGAGTAAGTGTCTTTTAATTTCATGGCTGCAATCACTATCTGCAGTGATTTTAGAGCCCAAAAATATAAAGTCAGCCTCTGTTTCCACCGTTTCCCCATCTATTTCCCATGAAGTGATGGGACCGGATGCCACGATCTTAGTTTTCTGAATGTTGAGCTTTAAGCCAACTTTTTCACTCTCTTCTTTCACTTTCAATATTCTGGCCTAGAAATTCTATGAACTGTATAGTGAATGGACTATCACTTTCACTCTGTATAGTAGGCTCCAGTTTCATCCAACCTCATTAGAACTGACTCAAAAGTTTTTGTTTGTTTGTTGTTTGTTTTGTTTTGTTTTTATAGCTGAGTAATATTCCATTGTGTATATGTACGAAAACTTCCTTATCCATTCATTTGCCAATGGACACCTAGCTTGTTTCCATATCATAGCTGTTATAAACAGTACTGCAGTGAACATTGGGGAACGTGTGTCTCTTTCAATTCTGGCTTCCTCGGTGTGAATGCCCAGCAGTGGGATCGCTGAGTTGTATGGCAGTTCTATTTCCAGTTTTTGAAGGAATTTCCACACTGTTCTGCATAGTAGCTGTACTAGTTTGCACTCTCACCAAAAGTGTAAGAAGGTTCCCTTTATTCCACACCCTCTCCGGCATTTATCATTTGTAGACTTTTAGATGACAGCCATTCTGACTGGCATGGGATGGTAATTCATTGTGCTTTTGATTTACACTTCTCTGACAATGAGTGATTTTCAGCATCTTTTCATGTTTCTTAGCCATCTGCATGTCTGTTGTGGAGAAATGTGTGTTTAGTTCTTTGGCCCGTTTTTTTGATTGGGTCATTTATTTTTCTGGTATTGAGCTTCATGAGCTGCTTGTACATTTTTGAGATTAATTCTTTGTCAGTTGCTTCTTTTGTTGTTATTTTCTCCCATTCTGGAGTCTGCATTTTCACTTTGCTTGTAGTTTCCTTCACTGTGCAAAATCTTTTAAGTTAATTTGGTACCATTTGTTTATTTTTGCTTTTATGTCCATTACTCTGGGAGGTGGGTCATAGAGAAGATTACTGTGATTTATATCAGAAAGTGTTCTGCCTATCTTTTCCCTACGAGTTTTATAGTTTCTGGTCTTATATTTAGATCTTTAATTCATTTTGAGTTTATATTTGTGTAAGGTATTAGAAAGTGTTCTAGTTTCATTCTTTCACAAGTGATTGACCAGTTTTCCCAGCACTGCTTTTTAAAGAGATTGTCTTTTCTCCATTGTATATTTTTGTGTCCCTTGTCAAAGATAAGGTATCCAAAGGTGTGTGGATTTATCTCTGGGCTTTCTATTTTGTTCCATTCATCTATATATCTCTCTTGATGACTGGAGCTTCATAGTATAGACTGAAGTCAGGCAGGTTGATTTCTCCAGTTCCATTCTTTTTTCCCAAGTTTGCTTTGATTATTCAAGGGTTTGTGTGTGTGTTTCCATACAAATTGTAAAATTATTTGTTATAGTTCTGTGAAAAATACCTTTGGTGGCTTGATTGGGATTTAGTTGAATCTATAAATTTACTCATTTTAACTATATTGATTCTTCAAGTCCACAATCATGGTATATTTCTCCATCTATTTGTGTCATCTTTGATTTCTTTCATCAGTGTTTTATAGTTTCCTATATATAGGTATTTTGTTGCTTTAGGTAAATTTATTCCTAAATATTTTATTCTTTTTGTTGCAATGGTGAATGTGAATGTTCCCCTAATTTCTTTATGTTTTGTCTTTAGTGTATAGGCATTAAAGGGATTTCTGTATATTAATTTTATATCCACATGCAGTAAAACTTTTTCACATCACAAACGTGAATAATATAGCAATAATGGGAGATTTTTCAGCAAGAGGTTAATAGCTAGTGAGCTAAATGTGTATAACAACCTGCTCACATGCACACTGGGAAGTGTCGTGGACCTTTCTCATCTCCATGCTGAGTTTCTAGAGAACCACAACTTCATTGTTTGCAAACATATTTCTAATAAATTATATTATATTATACACATCAGTTCAGTTCAGTCACTCAGTCGTGTCTGACTCTTCATGACCCCATGAATCACAGCATGCCAGGCCTCCCTGTTCATCACCATCACTCAGAGTTCACTCAGACACGTTCATCAAGTCCATGATGCTATCCAGCCATCTCATCCTTGGTCGTCCCCTTCTTCTCCTGCCTCCAATCCCTCCCAGCATCAGAGTCTTTTCCAATGAGTCAACTCTTCACATGATGTAGCCAAAGTACTGAAGTTTCAGCTTTAGTATCATTCCTTCCAAAGAAATCCCAGGCTTGATCTCCTTCAGAATGGACTGGTTGGATCTCCTTGCAGTCCAAGGGACTCTCAAAAGTCTTCTCCAAAACCACAGTTCAAAGGCATCAATTCCTTGGCGCTCAGCCTTCTTCACAGTCCAACTCTCACATCCATACATGACCACAGGAAAAACCATAACCTTGTCTAGAAGGATCTTAGTAGGCAAAGTAATGTCTCTGCTTTTAAATATACTATCTAGGATATACTATATACTTTTCTTCCAAGGAGTAAGCGTCTTTTAATTTCATGGCTGCAATTACCATCTGCAGTGATTTTGGAGCCCCCCAAAATAGAGTCTGATACTGTTTCCACTGTTTCCCCATCTATTTCCCATGAAGTGATTGGACCGGATGCCATGATCTTCGTTTTCTGAATGTTGAGCTTTAAGCCAACTTTTTCACTCTCCTCTTTCACCTTCATCAAGAGGCCCTTTAGCTCCTCCTCACTTTCTGCCATAAGGGTGGTGTCATCTGTGTATCTGAGGTTATTGATATTTCTCCCGGCAATCTTGATTCCAGCTTGTGTTTCTTCCAGCCCAGCATTTCTCATAACACAAAGATAAAATTTAAAACATGAAAGATTAATAAAATGTAAGCTTAGTATCCTTGGGGGGCTTTAAAACTAATTTATTATTTGAAAATATTTTAAAATTACATTAGTTGAGCCCTGTATTTTACAGGTGTGAAAACAAATTTAAGATAATTAACTCATGGAAACCACTAGCTTATGTCAAATCTAAATCTGGAACACAATGTCCATATTCGAGATCTATAATTTTATCTGCCACAATGTGTGTCCTCCAGAGTGTCCAGTCAGTCAGTTCAATCACTCAGTAATGTCCAGTTCTTTGTGATCTCATGGACTGCACCATGCCAGGCTTTGCAGTCCATTGCCATTTCCAAGAGCTTTCTCAAACTCATGTCCATAGAACTGGCATTGGCATCCAACTCTCTCATCCTCTGTCATCCCCTTCTCCTCCCACTTTCAATCTTTCCCAGCATCAGGATATTTTTCAATGAACCAATTCTTTACAGCAGGTGGCCAAAGTATTGAAGCTTCAGCTTCAGTGTCAGTCCTTCCAATGAATATTCAGGACTGATATCCTTTCAGATTGATTGGTTTGATCTCCTTGCAGTGCAAGAGACTCTCAAGAGTCTTCTCCAGCACTATAGTTCAAAAGAATAAATTCTTCAGTGTTCAGCTTTATTGTCTAACTCTCAAATCCATACATGACTACTGGAAAAATCAAAGCCCTGACTAGATATACCTTGTCACAAAAGTAATGTCTCTGCTTTTTAATAGCCTTTCTATGTTGGCCATAGCTTTTCCAGAGTGTCCAGTGATGGTAAATTACAAATTGAAATGCAAGAAAAATATATTCAGTTGCAGGTACTTGAAATAAACATTACATACACTTAGATTAAATTTAGACATTAATGAATTCAACTGTACAACTTATATCTGTTCAGGATTGGAAAAGGTCTGTTTGCATTCTAGTCTCAAAGAAAGGCAATGCCAAAGAATGCTCAAACTACCACACAATTGCACTCATCTCACATGCTAGTAAAGTAATTCTCAAAATTCTCCAAGCCAGGCTTTACCAATACATGGACCGTGAACTCCCTGATGTTCAAGCTGGTTTTAAAAAAGGCAGAGGAACCAGAGATCAAATTGCCAACATCTTCTGGATCATGGAAAAAACAAAAGAGTTCCAGAAAAACATCTACTTATGCTTTATGGACTATGCCAAAGCCTTTGACTGTGTGGATTACAATAAACTGGAAAATTCTGAAAGAGATGGGAGTACCAGACCACTTGACCTGCCTCTTGAGAAACCTGTATGCAGGTCAGGAAGCAACAGTTAGAACTGGACATGGAACAACAGACTGATTCCAAATAGGAAAAGGAGTTCATCATGGCTGTATATCGTCACCCTGCTTATTTAACTTCTATGCAGAGTACATCAAGCGAAACACTAGACTGGAAGAAACACAAGCTGGAATCAAGATTGCCGGGAGAAAATTCAGTAATGTGAGATATGCACATGACTCCACCCTTATGGCAGAAAGTGAAAAGGAACTAAAAAAGCCTCTTGATGAAAGTGAAAGAGGAGGATGAAAAAGTTGCCTTAAAGCTCAATTCAGAAAACAAAGATCATGGCAACTGGTCCCATCACTTCATGGGAAATAGATGAGGAAACAGTGGAAACGGTGTCAGACTTTATTTTGGGGGGCTCCAAAGTCACTGCAGATGGTGATTGCAGCCATGAAATTAAAAGACTCTTACTCCTTGGAAGGAAAGTTATGACCAACCTAGATAGCATATTCAAAAGCAGAGACATTACTTTGCCAACCAAATTCCATCTAGTCAAGGCTATGGCTTTTCCAGTCGTCATGTATGGATGTGAGAGTTGGATTGTGAAGAAAGCTGAGCACCAAAGAATTGATGCTTTTGAGCTGTGGTATTGGAGAGGACCCTTGAGAGTCCCTTGGACTGCAAGGAGATCCAACCAGTCCATTCTAAAGGAGATCAGTCTTGGGTGTTCATTGGAAGGACTTATGCTAAAGCTGAAACTCCAGTACTTTGGCCATCTTATGTGAAAACTTGACTCGTTAGAAAAGACTCTGTGCTGGGAGGAATAAGGGGCAGGAGGAGAAGGGGACAACAGAGGATGAGATGGCTGGATGGCATCACTGACTGACGAGAGTTTGAGTGAACTCTGGGAGTTGGTGATGGACAGGCAGGCCTGGCATGTGCAATTCATGGAGTTTCAAAGAGTCAGACGTGATTTAGTGACTGAACTGAGCTGAATTATTTCTTAAATCTTGGTATACTGTGATACTAAAATAATTTCAATGGTTCTTTCTATAGAAGGACTGTCAAAACTAATCTAATGTAAGGCATATATGCAATATTAAAATTTTCTTGTTGCCAAATTAAAAAAATAAATAGAAAAAAGTAATTTTAATAACATATTTTATTTAGCCAAGTATATATAAAATACTATCACTTCAACAATATGAAAATATTAGTGGATTATTTAATTTTTTTCATATCAAGTATTCAAAATCTGCTGTTTACTTGACTCAGCACATTTTAGTTTGAACTAGCTACATTTCAGGTGCTCACATGTGGCTGGTGGATATCATTGGATGACACAGCTCATGAGACCAAAGGAAAATGCTTCAACAGTTTTGAACGTTGCTTGTACAAAAGTACTGTGGTTGAGAGAAGATGTGAATAGTATAAGAGAAGCTGATAAAATCATAGAAAATGTCAATTAAAATACTAAATTGTCCTTTATTTTAATGTGTGTGTGTATGTGTGTTCAGTTGTTAAGTTGTGTCTGTGACCCCTTGTACTGTAGCCCACCAGGCTCCTCTCTGACCATGGGATTTCAAAGGCAAGAAAACTGGAGTGAGTTACAATATGTGTTCAAAAGGCATTGACTTAACAAATTCTAGAGCACTCACTTTGATCTCTCTTTTCTTAACTGTGTTTACATTATCTGTCTCCTGGTTGATGAGAGGGTCCGACAGAATCCTGAAGCCTCACATGACATCTGCAATGGTAGCTTCCCATTTGCAGTTCAGCTCCAACCCTCACTGTCCCCCAGACATACAAGTTACACTCTTATATCAAACAAGACCTTTCACACAAAAATGGGCCTTGACTCTGAGAAGGTAACAGGCAGGAAGGCCAGAGGTCTCCAAACAGAGGAAATAGGCTTCCAGTGTCAGACATTTTTAATGTCTCTCTTAAGCAGCAGGAGAAGACAAACTATAAGTATTAGAATTTTTCCCCTCTTTTCTATACAAATTTTAAAAGATGCTTCTTTTCAATCAACTACTGAGAAATATTTGGCTTGTTCAGGAATTTCAGACAATAGAGTGTAAGGATTTACACCACGGGGTGTAAAGGAAATTCAGCCTCATTTATTATTTGTAAATCTTGAGCTAGTCTCCATTTATCATTTGACTTCTTTACACCCAAATTAGGAGTATTAAGGGGAGTTAATAGTCCCTGCTCCTTTAAATTCTCAATGTTGGATTTTTAACCCTTACTTAACTTCAGGTTTCAGAGAATACCACTTTTTATGTGGAAATAAGTACAGGTCTTTGAGCTTGACAACTACAGGAATAGCAACTTGTGCTCAACCCATAGATTTCCCATCAGCCCACACTATAGGATTTACATTTGATTCAATTAAAGGGGGAAGGAGGCTTCTATATTCATGAAAACAGAGGCATGGACCTTGCTCAATATATCCCTCCCAAAAATGGGTGAAGGAGACTCTGCCACAATCAGAAATTCACGTGAAAATAGCACAGAGTTCTGGTTGCAGCTTAGAGGACAACTGAAATAATAGCATTTGGCTCATCCCGACAATCCCATTACAGAAACAGATCGGGGAGAAAGTGGGCCAGGGGTTTCAGTAAGCACAGAGTAAGTTGTCTCAGTGTCTAAAAGGAAATATACAGATTGACTCCCACAGTTACTAATACCTGGGGTTCCTCAGGTGTAATTAGGATGGGACCTTGTGGGGACCCCTGAGCAACTTCAGCCCTGATTGCCTTGAGAATCTAAGCCCTGAAACATACACCTCTGGGGCACACAGCTCTCCAGTGTGGTCCCTTACAGATCGGACATGGAGCTGGGGGGCAGCTTAGATGCCTGAGGGCAATCCCACTTGAAGTGCCCCTCCTTTCCAGAATAATAGCATAACCATCATTTTTCACTGCATCCCTCTGGGAATTTTTCTCAGGCTGTTTAAGAACAGTCCTGACAGCCATTACAAGGGCTTCCACCTGTTCCTTTGTTTTCTCTGCCTTTCTTTCTTTTCCTCATATTCCCTACCATAATACACTCTCTGAGCCAGTTGCAACAGATTATCTAAAGACTGATTTGGCCCATCAGTTCAGTCAGTTCAGTTCAGTCTCTCAGTTGTGTCTGATTTTGTGACCCCAGGGACTGCAGCACACTGGGCTTCCCTGTCCATCACCAACTCCCAGAGCCTACTCAAACTCATGTCCATTGAGTCGATGATGCCATCCAACCATCTCATTCTCTTTTATCCCCTTCTCCTCCCACCTTCAATCTTTTCCAGCATCAGAGTCTTCTCCAATTTAGTCCATATGCCTATAGCTTATGATGGATATCTGGAGCTGACTGAGTGAGAAATATTTTAAGATCACTCTTCTGTCTTCACTTTCAATATCAGTGATCAATCTCAGTGAATCTGCAAAGGGTTTCCCTCAGTCTACCTAGGAATTTACCAGGAGCTTCCTTCTCTTCCTGTTCTGTTTGCCAATTTGGCATAAAGTCTTAGCATGTCCTGAGTCCTTCAAGAACACATATGACAAAATTACTCTGATCCCATCTTTCTTTAGCCATTTTATAGCATAGTTCCAATCTGGTTCTATAGTTGGGACTGCCTGATTCCCATTGGGAAGGTGGCTATCTCATCCTCCCACTTCCCTATTGATTTATTACCAAGCCGTTCATCTCCGTAGGCAAGAACTTTCCCCAAAACTTGAGTTTTTGAGTTGAGAGTTAGTATTTGTCCCAGGATACACATCACATCCTTCCAAGTAAGGTCATAAAACAGGGTAACACCTTTAAAAGCTCTAATATATTTTTCTGGTTCTTCTAAATAGTCTCCCAGATCTTCCTTGATTCTTAATATTTCTTGATAAGAAAAGGACTTATTAACTCTCATAGACTGATTATTTCTCCCGATGGGTGCTTCCTGAAGAGGCAATAGCTTGTGTTCTTCAGCCTCTCTGGCTGCTCTATGCATATGATCCCAGGGACAGATTGGAGAAACCTGCTTTTCTTTAGCTCTTTGTCTCCTATCTTCCATCTCATCCTGTATTTCACCCTTAATTTTTTCTTAATTTTTATTTTTACTTTATTTTGCTTTACAATACTGTATTGGTTTTGCCATACATTGACATGAATATGTCATGGGTGTACATGAGTTCCCAATCCTGAATCCCCCTCCTCCCTCTCCCTCACACCCCATATTATCTCTCTGGAATTTTTGCTATCTGAGCTTCTTACTTTGATTGTAACTGAAACCAGAGTAGTCTGATTTTGTACTCAGATGCGTTGTTTGGACCACTACTTGGGCAGTGAATTTTGGTTTGAGCTTCTACTGAGACCAAGGCAACTCTTCCCAAGGAGGATCCCCTGACTTTCAATTTGCTCAGTTTGGAGCCCTGGGTACAGGGGCAAAATAGGAAGACAGGAAGGAGCTGAAGGTTTCACACCCAAATCTATATCCTTAGGAAATAAGTCTAGCATACCTCACGGAAAGAAAAAGGACAACACATATGCTACTTCTATCCATTTCTCTGGTTTTCTACAGAACTGGCCTAAGAGTAAAACAGTATTATAATTAAGAGACCCTCCAACCGACCACCATTTGCTATCCTCCAATGGATACCGTGGCCATGCACTATCCCATAGGAAGATCAGACATGTCTTCTTTAAGCTCTGGGAATCAAATCTATCCAGTCTTTTCAGAATACAATTCAAAGGAGTGAGGCTGGAATTGTTTGCTGCCATCTGTAAGAGAGGGGAAAAAAAGCATCCAGAGCCATCTTTCTGCCAGAGGCAGCAGCAAGTAAATATCTACACTGATTCTAAGTATGCTTGTTTGACTTTGCATGCCCATGCTGCAAGATGGAAAGAAAGGCAATTTTAATGGCACAAAGAGAACCTAATAAGTATTTCAGAGAGATCAAGGGACTTTTACTGCTGTATACTTTCCTAAAGAAGTAGCTGTTATGCATTGCAAAGGGCACAGCAGGAATGGGAGTAAAGTAGCCAAGGGTAATCAGCTGGCTGACTGTCAAGCCAGAAAGGCTGTGCTTTATGAAATCCCTTAACTGCAGACGCCTTTATCTGGACAAGTCCTGTGGAACAGGAAAAAACACAATATGCTGAGGAAGAATTGGAAAGATATGAGAGAAGAGGAGCAAAGATTGCTGATAAAGAATGGTTACAGTCCAAGGATGAATGATTAATAATTCCTGAAAATGCTCAATGGGAAATTCTTAAAGGTTTATACCAGAGTTTTCATTTAGGTGTTGAGAGTACTTACCACATGGCTTTTAGTTTGTTTGAAGGTAAAAATGTAATGAAAACTTTAAACAGCATTATCAAAAGATGTGAGGTTTGTCAAAAAAATAACCCAGAGACTGAAAAGCTAGCAAAATCTGGGTTACAGTGAAGTGGAAAATATACTGGAGAGGACTGGGAACTTGATTTCACTCATATACCAAAAGCAAATGGATATTTTTGCTTACAAGTTTGGGTGGATACTTTTACTGAATGGATTGAGGCTTTTCTCTGTCATAGTGAAAAGGCTAAGGAGGTTGTAAAAATTTTAATCCGTGAAATTATTTCCAGGTTTGGGCTGCCACAGAGTCTCCAGAGTGACAATGGCTAGGTCTTTAAATTTGCTGTAATTCAGCGGGTATCAAAATCTCTAGGAACAGAATATCACTTATACTGTTCCTGGAGACCCCAATCCTCAGGAAAGGTATAAAAAGCTAATGAAATTATTAAGAGACTTCTGTGCAAATTAACTCAAGAGACACAGGACAACTGGCTTAAAGTTCTACCCATAGCTTTAATGAGGGCTCAAACTGCCCCACAAAAGGATGGACTGTGCCCCTTTTTAATGTATTTATGGAAAGGCCTTCTTATGCACAGACATTGTTATAGATCCTGAAGCCTTGGATTTAACTAATTATGTAACTCAGCTCTCAGCTTTCAACAGGCAATAGCAGAACTCTGGGAGGTGATTCCTGACCCAGTCTTTGAGTCAAGCAAGCCTCTATTTGAGCCAGGAACTAAGGAATCTGGGGATCAGTCCCTCAAGCCCCTCTGGGATGGCCTTTCCAGGTTATTCTTTCTTCTCCCACAGCTGTCAAAGTGCCATGAATTGATTTGTGGATGCATCACACTCTAGTTAAAAGGTGGCATCCTGACCAGAACTAAGTGATGTCATTTTATGTCTTTACTTTCCCTGCTCTGACTTTGTACTTTTCAGATGGGCCTGATAATATATGTGAGCTTGTTTCTGCTGACTCCAAAAATCCTGAGTCTGCCATTTGATCCTCAAGACAATGCTTTCCTGTCCTGGGCTCACTCCTATGCTGCATTCCACAACTGGGCTAACTGCTGGGTCTGCAGTGTGCTCCTCTGTTCATCAGTGGAAGGCTTCCCGTAGTAGACATCTCCACTTCAACGAAAAGACTTTCTCCAAGTCTGTGAATACCTTTGACAACAACAATCATATGTGATGCCTTTTCTTAATCTGATGACATCTAACAATCCTAAAATGGACTGGTGCAACACTTTGTGTTTTAACTATGGACATAATGTGGCTTTAAATTTTAATTATACATTGTCTTGGTTTAATGAATATTTTGCTACACATAAGAAGGTTAATGGGTCTAGATCTGGTGGCTTTTTACTTGACATTTATGAAATATAGGATGAGGTTTTATGGCTAACTCCTGAAAAGGGATCTCTAATATCTAACACCCCCATATACTTGGAACAATTAGAGCCATCCCCAGAAGTTGGCCAACAACTTAATTATAATGATTGAAAACAATTGGGATTTTTGCTCAGGAAATATGCATTGTAATCATTCCTGTGTTTTCCAACCCCAGTTCAGGTCCTTTTTCTTGGCCAGGATTGGGACTGGATGCCTAAGTCATGCCGGCTTGCTCCAAACCGGATCTACTGGCTATGTGGCTCCTATCTATGGCCTGACTTCCTCCTGGCTGGATAGGGAGATGCAGCCTAAGTCTAGCTTTTACTCATGGCTTCATATTTTCAGAGCTTCCAAAGAAGCTTGATAATTTACCACACATTAGAACTCACTGGGCAAGGTCTGTATTTCACTGGTATGATTATTTGGCTGCAGTATTCGTTCCCTCTCTGGGAAGTACAGATGTTATGCTATGAGTTGTTGTTCTGACTAACGCTACTCAAAAGGTTTTAGAAGAATTTCAAAAAGCTATTTCAGCTCTTAATGCTGAACAAATACAAATGAGAAAAGTGGTTTTACAAAACAAATTGACCTTACATATTCTGACAGCTGCAAAAGGAGGAACTTGTGCCATTATTCATACCCAGTGCTGTACATATATATCCAATATGAACATTAATGTTACTCAGTTTACTAAGCACATGCACAAAATAATTCAGGCTATGGATACTCATGAAACCTCAACTGCCTCACTTTGGGGGAAATTAACTAGTTCCCCATGGTGGAAAACTATCCTACTTGCAATAATTCTGATTGTTCTGCTTTTGCTGTTTGCTCCCTGCATCTGTAATTGTGTAGCTGGATTTGTTTCTAGTCACATGAAGACTTTTAAGTTACAAATGGTTGTTCAGACTCCTGTGACTGCAGCAGGTCCTCCAACTACTACTTGGGGCCCCGGAATAAAAGACCTTCATTATGAGGATTAGGAGAATATGTTGCCTCAACAATTTAGGGACGACTCCTCTTCTCAGCTCAGAAGCAGTTACAGACTAAGAATGATGCCTCTTTCCCTAGGCAACATAATTCTCCTAAAAGAAAAGGGGGGAATGAGCGGGTAACAGGCAGGAAGACCAGAGATCTGCAAGTGTCAGACATTTTTCTGTCTCTCAAGCAGTAGCAGTAAACAAACTACAAGTGTTAGATTTTTATCTCTTCTCTATACAAATTTAAAAAGAGGCTTCTTTTTAAATTCTGTGTTGCCATGACGACACCTGTTTCCACCTGAATTTAACTTTTCTCAAACCTTGAGCTAACCAATGTGGTTTTTTTTGTGGAAATGTTTGTCTTCACTGTATTAATGAACTATGTATTTACCCTAGACTCACTCTTCAAGTCAGTTCCGCCTAAGACTCAGAATGGACTTGACAAACCAGTATGTTTTATTAATGCAATATTCTCACAGGCTTACAAATTAAAAAGAGGTTTCTTTTTAAATTCTGTGTTGCCATGACGACACCTGTTTCCACCTGAATTTAACTTTTCTCAAACCTTGAGCTAACCAATGTGGTTTTTTTTGTGGAAATGTTTGTCTTCACTGTATTAATGAACTATGTATTTACCCTAGACTCACTCTTCAAGTCAGTTCCGCCTAAGACTCAGAATGGACTTGACAAACCAGTATGTTTTATTAATGCAATATTCTCACAGGCTATGTTAAATGAGACTATATCTTTGCTTGGAAACCTGCCATTCTTCAAGATTCATGTCAGTCATTTTATGGCCTGGGACAACTCACTTTATGCCAATGTTATCTCAGAATACATGCTGTGGGTGAGGGGCCTGGTGCCAATCTCTGAGTTTTGAGATATTTCCTTTCTCTATTTAGCAGCCTGCTAGTAGCTATATAACATCCGGCTAAAGACTAGCAGGGGGACACTCTTTCTTCCCCCTTCTGATGTCTGTCAGAAGCTTTCTCTATCTCTTTTATACTGTAATAAAACTTTATTACACAAAAACTCTGAGTGATCAAGCTTTGTCACTGGTCCTGGATTGAATTCCACTCCTCCAGAGGCCAGGAATACCAATGCCTTTCATGGCTCAGCAACAACTTTTCAACTCTTTCAGAGGCAATCTCTCTCATTCCCACAATAATGTATTAACTCATTTGCAAATTATTAAATGATGTCATTCATGCACATTTCCACCACACATTATTTACATATCTCTTTATTTTTAATTGGAGGATAATGGCTTTACAATGTTGTGTTAGTTGCTGCCATACATCAACATGAATCAGCTCTAAGTATACATATGTTTCTTGAATCTCATTCCATCTCCCACCCCAGCCCACCCTTCTAGGTTATCACAGAGCACTGGATTGAGCTCCCTGCATCATACAGCAAATTCTCACTAACCAATTATTTTATATATGGTAATGTATGTGTTTCAATGCTGCTTTCTCAATTTGTCCCTCCCTCTCCTTCCCCCATCATGTCCACAAGTCTCTTCTCTACATTTGCATATGCAATATGTTCCTCAGTACCATTTTTCTAGATTCCATATATATGAGTTAATATATGACATTTGTTTCTCTCATTCTGACTTACTTCACCCTATATAATAGATTCTAGGTTAATCCATCTCACTAGAACTAACTCAAATTCACTACTTTTTATGTCTAATATTTCATTATATATGTGTATCACAACTTCTTTATTCACTTATTTGTTGGTGAACATCTAGGTTGCTTCCTTGTCCTGACTAATGTAAATAGTTCTGCAATGAACATTGAGGCATATGTGTCTTTTAAAATTGTTGTTTTCTCAGGGCATATGCCCAGTAGTGGGGTTGCTGGGTTCTATGGTAATTTTATTCCCAGTTTTTTTTAAAAAGAAATCTCCACATTGTTCTCCATAATGGCTCTATCAATTTACATTCCCACCAACTGTGCAACAGGGTTCCCTTTTTTCCACATATCTCCAGCACTTACTGTTTGTAGAT
>SJYC01074835.1:0-10771 GCA_006408675.1 Madoqua kirkii | reverse complement strand
TGGTGAAGAAAATTCCCAGAAATACATCTTTTTGAGAAGCAGAGGCCTACTTCTGTATGCTGGAAAAAGGAAATATGTTAGAAGTGAGAAGATATGAAATTATCAGCCCAGTGCTTAATCAGCTGTGCAGAACTAGAGGAATCTTGACTCTTTTGACCTTCAGGTTCTCTACCATCAAAGTGACAGAGCTATAATCAAGTTGCAGCCCATTTTGGCTCTAAAAAGGGCTGCACTCATCTCACACACTAGCAAAGTAATGCTTATACTTTTCCAAGCCATGCTTCAACAGTATATGAACAGAAAAGTTTCAGATGTTCAAGATGGATTTAGAAAAGGTAGAGGAATCAGAGATCAAATTTCCAACATCTGCTGGATAATCCAAAAAGCAAGAGAGTTCCAGAAAATTATCTACATCTGCTTTATTGACTATGCTGAAGGATTTTACTGTGTGGATCACAACAAACTATAGAAAATTCTTAAAGAGATGAGAATACTACACCACCTTACCCACCTCAGGAGAAACATAAATGTAGGTCAAGAAGCAGCATTTAGAACTGGGCATGGAACAATGGACTGGTTCAAAACTGAGAAAGAAGAATGTTAAGGCTATATATTGTTATCCTGCTTATTTAATTTATATGCATAGTACACGATACAAAACGCTGGGCTGGATGAATATCAAGGTGGAATCAAGATTGCCAGAATATCAATAACCTCAAATATTATCATCTTAATGCAGACAGTAAAGAGGAACTAAAGAGGCTCTTGATGAAAAAAAGAGAAGAGTGAAAATGTTGACTTAAAACTCAACATTCAAAAAACTAAAATCATGATGCCTGGTCCCATCACTTCATGGCAAATAGATGGAGAAGCAATAGAAACAGTGGCAGAATTTTTTCTCTTGATCTTCAAAATCACTGCAGATGGTAACTGCAACCGTGAAGTTAAAAGATGCTTGCTCCTTGGAAGAAAAGCTATGATCAACCTAGACAGCATATTAAAAAGCGGAGATCTTAATTTTCCATCCAGTCAAAGTTATAGTTTTCCAGTAGTCATGTATAGATGTGAGAGTTGGACTATAAAGAAAACTGAGTGCCAAAGAACTGACACTTTTGAACTGTGGTGTTGGAGAAGACTCTTGAGAGTCCCTTGGACTGCAAGGAGATCAAAACAGTAAATTCTAAAAGAAATCAGTCCTCAATATTCATTTGCAGGGCAGATGCTGAAGCTGAAAGTCCAATACTTTAGCCACCTAATGCAAAGAACTGACTCATTGGAAAAGACTCTAATGTTGGGAAAGATTGAAGCCAGGAGGAGAGGGGGATAACAGAGGATGAAATGGCTGGATGTTATCACTGACTCGATGGACACGAGTTTAAGCTCTGGGATTTGGTGATAGACAGGGAAGCCTGGCATGCTGCAGTCCATGGGATCCCAAAGAGTCAGATGCGACTGAGTGACTGAACTGAAATGACCCTATCTCTAAAATGCACTAAATCCAGATTAGTCTCTAACATGAAACTGCTACTGAGTGCAAACTTACACTACTCGCCACATGATAGATCAATAAATTGAAAGACAAGGTGTTGGTGTAAGGAATTGCAACTGTATTTGGAAAGCCAGCAGACAGAGAAAATGGTGAACTATTGTCCCAAAGGACCATCTTCCTCAAGTTAGAGAGTTAGAATTCAGGCTTCTTTTAGACTCAAAGGGTACAGTCATCACTTCCTAGTCCTAGTCAAACGTTAGAGGGCATGTGTTAATTCTCCCTTCCTGCAGTCATTCACTGGTAGGCTCATTTAGGATATCTTCTGTGAGCTAAAAAGAGGTGTTTTAGCTTAGCTTAATGCTCATTACACAGAAGTCAGAGTTCTCAAAGACAGGTCATTATGTATAATTTAAGCTTATAGGCAACATCTCTTTAGTGACTAATTTGTAGCAAAAGCAATAGAATACAAAAGTTAAAGTAAAAGAAACAGATCCAATATTGAAGTGGATTTGTTCTTCCCTGTTATGAAACCTCTTGGCTCTATTTAGCAGTCACTCTGCACTTGGGACTTAGGGGAGGCCTCTTCATCTTGCCTGAAAAGCTTGCTTGTCAGGCCATTTTATAAATTTGCTCCCCAATTGTTACAGGGTGAGTTCCCAGAGAAGCAGAATCCTAGAAAGAGATTATAAAACAGGAATTTTATTAAGAGAGTATTTTTAAGATCAACACATGTATAAGAAAGAAGGCAGCTGTGTTTGACAGCTAGTGTTTCACAGCATCTGCCACACCAATATCTCTCTGCATCCTTTAGGTTCAATCATGAGCTACCGTCTTGCTGACCCCTGAATCCAGAGTATGCAAGATATGAGCTGTCAAGCTGAAAGAAAATGCTAGAAGCCTTAGGAACTTCAGACATGCTTTATTCATGGGTAGCTGACACAGGCACAAGGGCTGTTTCAGGTGGTGCTTATATATGTATACATGAACAAGGGTGGAGCATGGCCAAGAGATTACATCATGATGTGTGTTTGAAGGATTATACATGATCTCAGCTATTACATACCATACAAATTCACTGTTTATAGAATGTGGGGCTAGAGAGCCTAACTATACTCCAGCCCTTCAGGGTCTCTCATCTCACAATCTATGTTTAGTCTGTTTTCCATGATACCCACTTGGTGAGTAATGCTGACACTTAGACCCATACCCCACAGCAACAGTAGAGGCTACAGCAACAAACTACTAGGGCACAAGTTACATCCCCATTGCATAGCCAAACCCAGTGCCAGGTACTGGATAGGTGACTCACACATGAGAGGGCCAGGGATTCATCACCCAGGACACCACCTGGAACTCACGTTGCAGTCCTTGACCCGATGGGGCTAGAAAAACCACCAACTTTATGTGGGATGCCTTTATCCCTCCATAGCCAAGTCCAGTCCACTGTCTGTCCTTGTGAAATCCCCATTGGAGTTGGCAGCAGGATATCACTTTGGATTCTGTATCCAAGCTTTAACAAAATGTCTGTTGTTGTTACTTGCAATTGTGTGGATGTGGTAGCATGGCGCAGGAGAGTCTCCACAGGGACAACTCCACCCCTGCAGGCTTTCTCATTAAGGAACTGAAAAACTACCCATAGCTGTTGGCCCCAGCCCTTCAAATAGGGGATTTGGTGGTGTTCACAGCCCACCCACATGATTCCAAATGCTTTACAAGCTCTTGTGCACACAGTTTTAAATCTTCAAGAGAAGTGAAAGTGAAAGTGAGGTCCCTCAGTCGTGTCCGACTCTTTGCTACCCCATGGACTGTAGCCTATCAGGCTCCTCACTTCATGGGATTCTCCAGGCAAGAGTACTAGAGTGGGTTGCCATTTCCTTCTCCAGGGGATCTTCCCTACCCAGGGATCGAACCCAGATCTCCTGCATTCCAGGCAGATGCTTTAACCTCTGAGCCACTAGGGAAGAGGTTAGTAATACATCACCAATATAATGAAAGAGCTTCACTGATGTTGGGCACTTCCATTTGCCATGTCCTTTGCAAACAGCCCATGACAAATAGTTGGGCTGTGCAGGTACCCTTGGGGAAGAACCTGAAATGTCCACTGGCATCCCTCTCAAGTGAATTCAAATTGGTCTTGGCTCTCATCAGTTATAACAATAGAGGAAAATACCTTAACTAAGTCCACCACATAGTGGCAAGCACCCAATGCTGTGGTCAATCGGTCCATCAAGTCATGAATCTCTGGCATAGAAGCATGCATAGGTGGCATCACCTTATTCAGTTCTCTGCAGTCCACAGTCGTTCACCATGAGCCATCAGATTTGCAAACAGGCCACACTGGGGAGTTCAGTGGACTATGAACAGGTGGTACAATGCCCACTTTTGCCAGTTCAGCAACAGTAGCACCTATTTCTTCATGCCCACCTGGTAAATGATACTGTCTCACAGAGGTTACCCTCCAAGGTGTGAGTAAAAACTGTGGGGGATGCTTTGTGTATTCCCTCACAACAGCCTTCATCGCACACACTCGAAGACAAAATTCCCCCACAAAGGTCTGCAACATTAGGCCTCATGGAACATCTATCTCCCAAATATATCCCAGGATCAGGTATACATACAAAATATATATCCACATAGGGAGTCATCCAATTTCCAAAGGTAAAGGCACAGCACTTCCTTAACTGCTTGGCTGCCATAGCCATTAATTTGTGCACAAAGACCTGGAAACTACTCTGGCTTGCCATAAATAAAGCTGCTTCCAGCACCAGTGTCAATCAGAGCCATTACTCTCTATATCCTAGCCTGTGACCAATGAAATGCAAGCTCTACATGGGGCCTCCTGTCCCTGTTTGGGCTCTCTGGTTGGGCACATTGGTCTGAGCCCTATTCAAAGTGGAAAAGGGTATCCAAAGGAACATCCTTGGGTGCTATGTAATCTTCTAACTGAACCACCTGTATCTCTTGCTGTGAGTACTTCCCAACTTGGTACTGTTTCTCTTGTCTCAGTTGCTTCCATAACTCTAGGAGCAGAGCATTGGGCTGTTTGTCAGTTTTATTTCTGTCAACTCCTGCTGGCAGCAAATTGGCCAACATTTGCATTTGCATCACCCAGATGGGGTCTTTACCAGCTTGGCCCCCTTTGGAGTCTTCATACTTCTAACCTGCTTTGCCTGCCACTGTCCCTCTACTTCTCCCAAGCACACCACCAATGAGATCACCTCATAGATGGGATGGCCCATGCAGGGCACAAGAATACCCTTAAGGGTCCAAAACAGGTAGATGGGGCATTGTTCAAAATGGCATCTCGCATGCTGCTATAAAATGCTCATCATAGGTTAAACATAAACAGTTTCATGCTCAGCTCTCTCACAACTTGCGTTAACTCAGCAAAGATATGCCATTTACTTACAGTTTCTGAGAATTTGCCCCCATTTGTCCACATGGAGCAAACGGCAGTGTTAATCCATTCTATCAAGGCATGTGTTTGGTTAGGTGCCCCATGCGTGAGTCACCTAACATTCTATAATCTTTGTCTCAATGAGAGGTGAGCAGTTATAGATGACAGTGTTCTGTCTCATCCATGAAACAAATAAAACCATCCTCCCCCATGTTCCAGCATCACAAAAGTCAAGCATGAGACTTTGCCCCCATTTGTCCACCTGGAGCAAACGGCAGTGTTAATCCATTCTATCGAGGCATGTGTTTGGTTAGGTGCCCCATGCGTGAGTCACCTAACATTCTATAATCTTTGTCTCAATGAGAGGTGAGCAGTTATAGATGACAGTGTTCTGTCTCATCCATGAAACAAATAAAACCATCCTCCCCCATGTTCCAGCATCACAAAAGTCAAGCCTCCAAGGGTTCCCCTTGCTTCTATGGAAATTGCTTACCCAAATTGACCAACACCTTCTAGGTATATCATTAATACATTGTGTACTCAGTCACATTGAGGGCCCCTTGGGGATGCTCCCCTGGACCATAGGCTGTTCATGTTTCTCCTTCTGTTGCACAGTGGGCCTAACATGCGGGGACCTGTGGTCCCATAATGTTCATTGTCACTGTCCCTTATTACCACATTGTCCAAGATGCTGGGTTC
This sequence comes from Madoqua kirkii, assembly GCA_006408675.1. Lineage (NCBI taxonomy): Eukaryota > Metazoa > Chordata > Mammalia > Artiodactyla > Bovidae > Madoqua > Madoqua kirkii. The sequence goes on along the minus strand of SJYC01074835.1, from coordinate 5,186 downwards.
ATCAAGGCCATGTATGTCTTGCTCCGGCATAGATATACACTGTTCTAACTCTTCTCCCATCTCTGCAATTTGCGTACTTGTGCATCATCACAGAGGGCACAATCCATATTAGCCTACAGGGTAGTCAACAAAATCCACCCCATGGTGCCAGCTGCAGTATGACAGTACGAGCTGCTTTGTGTGGCAAATGGGAACTGACCACCTGTAATGCCTTTTCAAGCCTAACCTGTGACCTGTCCACTACCTTGCAGTCTTCCACTGGGGCCCACACCAAGAGGACGGCGGCCAGCAGGTACCACATGCTATGTGGTGGCTACTGTGGCCATTGTAGCCTCAGGCTCCCCTACCTGCTGGGTATCTTGTCAACTATACCAATTGTCTTGCTGATTGCCAAATCCAGTGTAGGCAAAGCATGAGCTGGAAAGCTGAAAGAAAATGAGAGGAGCCTTGCGAACTGCAGACATGCTTTATTCACAGGTGGCTGACAGCTGCAAGGGCTGTTTCAGGTGGTGATTATATGAACAAAGGTGGCACATGGCCAAATTACATCATGATATATGTGCACAGTGTTATAAATGACCTCAGCTATTACATAACCATGCTGTCATTGCTTACAGAACATGGGGTGAGAGTGAGAGGACACAGAGCAAGAGATTCCTCTACAGTTACACTAGTATTTTCCAGCCTAGGAATTCTAAAAGCGTCTTTGCTCTGTGCTCTTCTGACATTACTCACAGAACAATTTCTGAAAAAAGTAAATGGCTTTGGGGGAAAGGATGCTGTTTGGAATTAGAGTTGGCGGGAATATCTTGAAGTCCACAGTTTCACTTCACTTGCTATTTCTAATTGGACGCTTGATCTCAATCATGGAGTGAGAGGATGCAATTTCTTATTGACACTCAGGTGCTTTATTCGCCTGCATCCATGACAGTCTTCTTTAACAAATGATCTGATCTGTGCTTGGTTTTTCTTCCAAGCTCATTTCGTTTTCTGACACACATTGCCCTCCATGATCTGATTCCTGCTTACTTCTCTGGCTTTGCTTTCCTCTAATCTCTTGCCATTCAAAATGCCAATCCAGTTATGATGAAAGATTTGTAATCTCCCAGCCTCTCTTGCCCATTCAGGCATCATGCCCCATGCTCTCAATTCTTCCTTACATGTGGGATGGTCTTCCTAATCTGGTCAGCTGCTTTTCTTCCTTGAAGACTTGGGTCAATTATTATTTTCTTTGAGAAGCCATCTTCTGTGATTCACATCCCAATCTGCTTTTGTTTCCAACCTATTTTCCCATATTATGTTGTGCCTTTCCCTATTTGTGTATAGACTTTTTCATAGCATATTTACTTTCATCTTCCTCCTAAATAGGAAGATATCAAGGACAGTAACCCTCTTCATTTATGTCTTTCCATCTCAGGCATCTAGTGTAGCACCTGAGATATAAAATGAAAACATATATTTTTGCTTAATTTAAATAAAACTATTTTTAAACAACTGAATAACTATTTAACTATTTAAGCAAACAAGTGCTATCATACTTAGAAAAAATATAAAACTTACTCTCTCTATAACAAATTTATAGCCCAAATCTCTGACCTTTTCCCCGTCTGAATTAGTTTTGGATTTAAACACTTTTCAAACTTTATATTTATTTCAATCTGTGTCTGAATATTCAGGCAGCACTTCTAACTTGGGTTTATTAGAATACATTTATCCTGCTTTTATAGGTAAAGTGAAAGTGAAAGCCGCTCATTCGTGTCTGACTCTTTGCGACCCCATGGACTGTATAGGCCCTGGAATTTTCCAGGCCAGAATACTGGAGTGGATAGCCTTTCCCTTCTTCAGGTGATCTTCTTAATCCAGAGATCAAACCCACGTTTCCCACGTTGCAAGTGGATTCTTTGCCAGCTTAGCCACAAGGAAAGCCTGAAAATACTGGTTAGCCTATCCCTTCTCCAGGGGATCTTCCCGACCCAGGAATCGAACTGGGGTCTCCTGCATTGCAGGCAGATTCTTTACCAACCGAGCTATGAGAGAAGCCCTAAAGTCTAAACTATTTAGACTATTAGACAAACATGCTTGAAATCACACTAACACAAGTTTTCCAGGATGTATCAGGATTTAAAACATATCAACATAAGAACTAGACAAAATATTTTCGGTTTATCACTCAATTTTTGCTATAATCCCTTTTCCTGAATAAACTAAAAATAACCCTTAATTTTTAAAAGTATTTCAAAAATATCTACTACTTTTAAAAAAATTTAAGCAACTCTAGTAAATTTTGAGTTTGGAGTATCATAAAGCACTGAAGGTTATCCTCTAGAGCTTTCTATTATAGAACTCAGAATAAAGAAAATACAATAACTTGCAATCTTGAAGTCTGAAATCAATAATGTAAATTTTCTATTAAAAAATTGACAAATTTTACTTGTTATTTCTGTCATGTTGGCATCATTACACACACATATCACATTCATTTCAAATTGGACAATACACTTTAATTCTTCCATTATTCAACTACTGAATTCCTTTACATGAATGTGAATTCCAAATCCCATAGACAGACTCTAAGCACCTATATCTCATTCTATAATGCTGATTGGAAATTATTTTGAGAAGGTCATTTTTATTATATCTAATTACATGGAACAAGCAATATTTCCATACTCATGATTTTCTGTAGTAGGCATCATATTTACTTAACCACATCTTTCACATTTGTATCAATATGTATTCCCTTCATTCACTCTGGAATATGTGAAAGTAGGTTGTTCAGAGTTTGTATTTTCATTCAGAGTGATGTAGTTACATTTCTTTCTAGGATGTAAAAGAAAGTTAGAAAATAATGTCATTAACTAGATATATTTCAGTGACACCATCAAACAACTGTTGAAGTTTTCTATGATTCGAACTTTGCAGAAAAATGTTTTCTAGTCTTTCACAAATTTCTAATACCTAGTTTGATAAAGACTCTAAAAGCCCTATCTACTGTGGATTCCTATGTGTGGCACATCTGACATTTCTTGGCATACAAAGCAAAAGAGCCACTTAAAATTTGTTCCCTTATTCAAATTAGTGTTTGCAGTGTCAAAACTATGTTTTGGAAAGAAACTGTACACAGCTAACATTTGAAAACAAAATGAAAAGAAGGCTGAATGAGTTTTTTCTCTTACTCATTGATTTTATATATATTTTTCTGTTTCTTTACTAGATAGAAATGTAACTGTACACATTTCATGTTAAATTAATTTATAATTCACTTTTTATACAGAAGATTAAAAAATCATTATGTATGAATATCCAAAAAATTTTTATGCAGTCACTTGAAAATAGCCAATGTTGCAAATTGCTAAAAATGATGAATGTGTAACTCTGGACACAATTAGAGTTTGTGAAATCAACCATACCATTATTCAGATGTTTGAACATATGTTCGAAAACCCAAAACCAAAACTTAGCTGTGTAGGACTGTTCCCTATTGTAAAGCAATGGTCCCTTCATTTTAAACTCAATTTTATTTTTTTTAATGTAATGTGCATATATCAGGTTAATTTGCATTTAGATAATTTGAAATGCTGTCTTTAAAAAATACACTCTGACATTTAACTATTCATATATTTTGAGGCATTAACATCTCACATTAATTCTTCACAAAGTTCTAGATTAGAATGCTATGCTTCTGCTTTTTAACTCAAAGCCAGAAATTTTGGTAGTAATTGTAAATGTTATTTACACTATTCCTGCACAGGTTTTTAACACCACATTCAATAACTGTAATCATTCATATTAATTTACAAATATAATACATATCCAATCTTGCACATATTCTGATTTTTTCTGTTCCACATCACTATTCATATTATTTTGAAATTACGTATTTGCCAGAATCTCTGCTAGTGAACTTATTTCTACCTGTCTTTAATATGGAGACTTAGGCAGTTTTGCTCTTATTTACTCTTCCAACATTACATGACATTTTCAAACTTTAGAAAAGACTCATTTATAATGAAACCACACTCTCAAAATACATTTCACAAATATAATTCTCCACATATTTTTGATGGAGTAAATAAAATGTCATTTACTCTCACTTTAGGGAAGAAAATTAAGTCCTCCAGTTTCAGATACACCTCATTAATTATTAAGTCCTTCTCCCTCTGGTCATTTCTTGCTTATCACTATCAGTTTTACACTGATTGAACCATCTGAAATTTAAAATGGTCCTTGCTACTGCTGCTGCTAAGTCGCTTCAGTCATGTCTGACTCTGTGCAACCCCATAGAAGTCAGCCCACCAGGCTCCCAGGTCCCTGGGATTCTCCAGGCAAGAACACTGGAGTGGGTTGCCGTTTCCTTCTGCAAAAATAGTCTTTAGCTGTCTCTAAAGATTTATGCCCTCTTTCATGTGGTTTATATAAGTGTAAACTGATCTTTATCCAGTGCACTGATTTAAACAATGATTAAATAGGTCCAAAGACAAAGGCCTATAACCTCTCATTAATACTCTTTCTAGACCTAACTTTAGATTATTTGTCTATCAATACATTTTGGACAAATTACTCAACTAGCTGTAGATACAAAATATTATCAGAACATTCACATATATCTGCAATCATATCATTACCAGACAAAATGCAAGTTTCTGAGTGAAATTTAAATTTCAGGAAAACAATGAATAGCATTTTAGTATAAGTATGTCCTAAATATTTCATGGGATATACTAGTCCAAAAATATTTTATCTGAAATTCAGATTTAAATGAATGTCCTGCATTTTATTGAATGACTCAGACAATACTGCAGTCATCAAGGTGACTATACCTTTAAAATCTAGCTTAAGAAACTTCAGAAATGGTTTGTTTAAAAAGTCAGAGAAATTTTTCTATAAAGGGCCAGACAATAAATGGTTTAGGTTTTGTGGGCCACATAGGGTCTCTTTCATAGATTTTCCTTCCTTTTTTATGAAACAACTTCTTAAAAATGTAATATGTGTGTGTGTGTATATATATATATATATATATATATATATATATATTCGTATCAGCAGTGTGGCCAACATCTAGGATTCTCCCTTATAAAAACTGGAAGAAAACATGTAATACATTCAAGAGCAAAGACTAAACAAAAAGTTATTTTTCTATTTAGGAAAAGAATTCCTTCATTCAATTGAGTATAAGTTATTAACAG
>SJYC01074834.1:0-13581 GCA_006408675.1 Madoqua kirkii | reverse complement strand
CTCATAGCTTACATATTGTACAGAACTAGGCTATGGACTGGATCTGGCCTAGTGCCATATTTCGCCAACTTCTGGTTCAGGTAATCACCTTTAATTTTACACGAGTCTCAAATGCTTCATTAAAAGCAAGAACTGATGTTTGCATCATCTTTCCTTGATCTGCATGCAACCTTAGATCTTAAATCTTCTGTAATTCATACATTTTTGCTTTTCATGCTAGGTTTGCTTATCTCCAGTCTTTTGTTTCCCTCACTTTTTTCGCAGAAAAAAGTAGAGCCTGACTAACTAGTTCTGAGCTTAAAAAATCTCTAAAGGTAATTTTAAAAGTACTAGCTCTTAATCCAGAAGAATAACTTCAGATAAATTATTAGTAGTTTTCCCAAACATAATAATAAGCGTTCATTATTCTAAAATGTTTTCTAAAAGGCTTGCTAAATATGTTCCTATAAAAATAATATCATCTACTCAGGGTCCATTTCTTTTCACCATTCCCATTTGGTCTGGCCTAGTCTGATGAACATGAGTCTGAGTGAACTCCAGGAGATGGTGATGGACAGGGAGGCCTAGCGTGCTGCAATTCATGGGGTCCCAAAGAGTCGGACACGACTGAGCGACTGAACTGAACTGAACTGAGTCTGTTTGATCTCTTAGCCTCTGAATTCTTAGATTTTATTTCAAATGTAGATATCTACCTAAGGCGGACATCTCAACCTTCCCAACTTCTTCGTGTGTGTGAAAGTCACTCAGTCGTGTGACTTTCTTAGACTATATCCCATCAGGCTCCTCCATCCATGGGATTCTCCAGGCAAGACTACTGGAATGCATTGCCATTTCCTTCTTCAAGGGATCTGCTTGAGCCAGGGATTGAACCTGGGTATCATACATTACAGCCAGACTTTTTGCTGTCTGAGCCATCAGGGAAGTGATTACATTTTCTACTTTTGATTTTACATATGTATTCTGCTTCAGGTAAATCTTTTTGCTTTCTTTAGCATCTTTCCAGGAATGTGATTTAGGCAGAGTAGAGCTATGTAGACACACCAATTTCAGTGTCTATGGTTGCAAAATGATTGCAGGTATCAACAGGTATTTTATAATCAAAACAAGAATCATATTCCCCTAGTGATATCTTACCAATATATTAAGCAATAATTTATCCAATATTAAGGATAGAGAGATAATTTAGTTATAAATGCAACTGTGAAAATAAACATATATACAGATGTACTTTTAACATATATTAGCAGATATGAATTATTCCTGTTTAAAATATTAGCAGTTTGTCAAATTTATTTTAAACTTTTTCCTTCTGGAAAGTGTTTTCTGTTTCTACTTTTTATATTTTCTTTTCATTCATGACTGAATATCTTTTCATTCATCATCCATTTATGTTTTTTAAAAAAACTGAGCTCTTCAATAAGCTATTTAAACAGTCCTGCTGTTTAATTATGTACATCCAATTTTTATCTTTTTTTTTTTTTTTTGAGCAAAACACAAAGGAGAAAAGGAAAGATATATCCATCTGACTGCAGAGATCCAAAGAATAGTAAGGGGAGATAAGAAAGACTTCTTAAGTGATCAGTGCAAAGAAATAGAGGAAAACAGCAGAACAGGAAAGACTAGAGATCTCTTCAAAAAAATTAGAGATAACACGATGTGCCCATGTGAAGATGGGCACAATAAAGGACAAAACAATTATAGACCTAACAGAAGTAGAAGATACTAAGAAAAGGTGGCAATAATACACAGAACAAGAAAAAAAAGATCTTAATGAGCCAGCGAACTACGATGGTGTGATCACTCACAGAGCCAGACATCCTGGAGTTGAAGTCAAGTGGGCCTTAGGAAGCACCACTGCAAAAAAGCTAGTAGAGGTGATGGAATACAAACTGAGCTATCTCAAACCCTAAAAGATAATGCTGTTAAAGTGTCACAATGAATATGCCAGCAAATATGAAATACTCAACAGTGGACACAGGCCTGGAAAAGATCAGTTTGCAATCCAATCCCAAGAAAGGAAATGCAAGAGAATGTTCAGACTATCACACAATTGCACTCATTTCACACACTAGCAAAGAAATGCTCAAAATTCTCCAATTCTTTGGTGGTATGTAAATCAAGACCTTTGAGATGTTCAAGCTGGATATGGGAGAAGCAGAAAAACCAAGGATTAAATTTCCAACATCTGTTGGACCCTAGAGAAAGCAAGAGAATTCCAGAAAAACATCAGCTTCTTTGACTACACTAAAGGCTTAGACTGTGTGAATCACAACAAACTGTGGAAACTTATGAAAGAGATGGGAATATCAGACCACCTGACCTGCCTCCTGAAGAACTTGTATCCAGGTCAAGAAGCAACAGTTAAAACCTTACATGGAACAATGGACTGGTTCCAAATTGGGGAAGGAATATGCCAAAGCTGTATATTGTAACCCTGATATTTCACTTATATGAGGAGTACATGATGTGAAATCCAGGGTGGATGAAGCACGAACTGGAGTCAGGATTGAAGGTTAAGTTCAATTCAGTTTAGTTCAGTCGCTCAGTCATGTCTGACTCTTTGGGACTCCATGGACTGCAGCACACCAGGCCTCGCTGTCCATCATCAACTCCTGCAGCCTACTCAAACTCATGACCATCACGTCAGTGAGGCCATCCAATCATCTCATCCTCTGCTGTCCTCTTTCTCTCCTGCATTCAATCTTTCCCAGCATCAGGGTTTTCTCAGATAGGTCAGTTCTTCACATCAGGTGACCAGAATATTGGAGTTTCAAGTTTCAGTATAAGGCCTTCCAATGAATATTCAGGACTGATTTCCTTTAGGATGAACTGGTTGAATCTCCTTGCAGCCCAAGGGACTCTCAAGAGTCTTCTCCAACACTACAGTTAAAAAGCATCAATTCCTCAGCCCTTGGCTTATAGTCCAACTCTCACATCCATATGTCACTACTGTAAAAACCATAGCTTTGATTAGATGGATCTTTGTTGACAAAGTAATGTCTCTGCTTTTTATTATGATATCTAGGTTGGCCATAACTTTTCTTCCAAGGAGCAAGTGTCTTTTAATTTCATGGCTGCAATCACCATCTGAAGTTATTTTGGAGGCCAAAAAAATAAAATCTGTCACTATTTCCATTGTTTTCCTATCTATTTGACATGAAGTGATGGGACCAGATGCCATGACCTTAGCTTTCTGAGAGTTTTAAGCAAAATTTTTCACTCTCCTCTTTCACTTTCATGAAGAGTTTCTTTAGTTCTTCACTTTCTGCCAAAAGGGTGGTATCATCTGCATATCTGAAGTTATTGATATTTCTCCCAGCAATCCTGATTCCAGCTTGTACTTCATCCAGACCAGTGTTTCTTATAATGTACCCTGCATATATGTTAAATAAGCAGGGTGACAATATACAGCCTTGACATACTCCTTTCCTGTTTTGAAACCAGTCTGTTCCACATCCACTTCTAACTGTTACTTCCTGAACTACATTTCTCAGGAGACAGGTCAGATGGTTTGGTATTCCCATCTCTTGAAGAAGTTTCCACAGTTTTTGTGATCTTTACAGTCAAAGGTTTTGACATAGTCAATAAAGCAGAAATAGAAATTTTTCTCGAACTCTCTTGCTTTTTCAGTGATCCAATGGATGTTAGCAACGTGATCTCTGATTCCTCTGCCTTTTCTAAATCCAAGTTGAACATCTGGAAGTTCATGATTCACGTATTGGTGAAGCCTGGCTTGGAGAATTTTGAGCATTACTTTATTAGTGTGTGAGAGGAGAGAAATTGTGCAGTAGTTTGAGCATTCTTTGGTATTGCCTTTCTTTGAGATTGGAATGAAAAATGACCTATTCTAGTCCTGTAGTCACTGCTGAGTTTTCCAAATTTGCTGGCATATTGAATGCAACATTTCCACAGTATCATCTTTTAGGATTTGAAATAGCTCATGTGGAATTCTATCACCTCCACTAACTTTATTTGTAGTGATGCTTCCTAAAGCCCACTTAACTTCTCATTCCAGCATATCTGTCTCTAGGTGAGGGATCACACCATCGTAATTTTCTGGGTCACAAAGAACATTTTTATATAATTCTTCTGTGTATTCTTGCCACTTCTTAATATCTTCTGCTTCTGTTAGGTCAATACCATTTCTGCTGTTTATTGTACCCATCTTTGCATGAAATATTCCCTTGGTATCTCTAATTATCTTGAAGATATCTCTAGTCTCTCCCATTCTACTTTTTCTTTTTTTTAATCCCCCATTGGTCACTGAGGAAGTCTTTCTGATCTCTTGTTGGTATTCTTTGGAACTCTGCATTCAAATAAGTATGTCTTTCCTTTCCTCCTCTGTCTTTCTTTTTCTTTTCTTTTTTTTTTTTTTTTCCACAGTTACTGTTAAGGCCTTCTCAGACAACCATTTGGCCTTTTTGCATTTGTTTTCCTGAGGATGTTCTTGATCCCTACCTCCATACATACTTCTTCAGGCACTCTGTCTATCAGATCTAATCCCTTGAATCTATTTCTCACTTTCACTGTATCACCAAAAGGGATTTGGTTTAGGTCATATCTGAATCGTCTAGTGGTTTTCCCCACTTTCCTCAACTTAAGTCTGAATTTGGCAATAATGAGCTTCTGGGTCTTGTTTTTGCTGACTGTATAGAACTTCTTCATCTTTGGCTGTAAAGAATATAATCAATCTGATTTCAGCATTGACCATATAGTGAAGTCCATGTGTAGAGTCTTCTCTTGTGTTGTTATAAGAGGGTGCTTGCTATGACCAGTGTGTTCTCTTGGATAAACTCCGTTATTTTTGCCCTGCTTCATTCTGTACTCCGAGACCAGATTTGCCTGTTACTCTAGGTATCTCTTGACTTCCTACATTTGCATTCCAGTCCCCTATAATTAAAAGAACATTTTTGGAGGGTGCTAGTTCTAGAAAGTCATGTAGGTCTTCATAAAACCATTCAACTTCAGCTTCTTCAGCATTACTGGTTGGAGCATAGATTTGAATTACTGTGATATTGAATGGTATGCCTTGGAAACAAACAGAGACCATTTTGTCATTTTGGGGATTACATACAAGTACTGCATTTCAGACTTTTTTGGTGATTATAATGGCTACTCCATTTCTTCTAAGGGATTCTTGCCCACAGTAGTAGATATAAAGGTCATTTGAGTTAAATTCACCTATTTCAGTCCATTTTAGTTTTCTGATTCCTAAAATGTCAATCTTCACCCTTGCCATCTCCTGTTTAACCACTTCCAATTTACCTTGATTCATGGACCTAACATTCCAGGTTCCTACTCAATATTGCTCTTTACAGCATCGGACTTTACTTCCATCACCCGTCACATAAACAATTGGGTGTTGTTTTTGCTTTGGCTCCATCTCTTCATTCTTTCTGAAGTTATTTTTCCACCATTCTCCAGTTGCATATTGGGCACCTAGCAACCTGGGGGGTTCATCTTTCAGTGTCCTATATTTCTACCTTTTCATACTGTTCATGAGATTCTCAGGGCAAGAATACTGAAGTGAGTTGCCATTCCCTTCTCCTGGACCATGTTTTGTCAGAACCCTCCACCATGACCTGTCCATCTTGGATGGCCCTACACAGCATGGCTCATAGTTTCACTGAATTAGACAAGGCTGTGGTCCATGCTATCAGATTGGTTCAGTTCAGTTCAGTCACTCAGTTATGTCTGACTCTTTGCATCCCCATGAATTGCAGCACGCCGGGCTTCCCTGTCCATCACTAACTCCTGGAGTTCACTCAGACTCACGTCCATCGAGTCAGTGATGCCATCCAGCCATCTCATCCTCTGTCGTCCCCTTCTCCTCCTGCCCCCAATCCCTCCCAGCATCAAAGTTTTTTCCAATGAGTCAATTCTTCACATGAGGTGGCCAAAATACTGGAGTTTCAGCTTTAGCATCATTCGTTCCAAAGAAGTGATTGTGGTTTTCAGTCTATATGCCCTCTGATGGAGAAGGATAAGAGGCTTATGGAAACTTCCTGATAGGAGAGACTGACTGTGGGGGAAACTGTGTCTTGTTCTGATGGATGAGGCCATGCTCAGTAAACCTTTAATACAACTTTCTGTTGATGGGTGGGGCTGTGTTCCTCCTTGTAACTTACATGGGGCCAAACTATGGTGGGGAGAAAGCAATGGCAACCCACGCCAGGACTCTAGCCTGGAAAATCCCATGAACGGAGGAGCCTGGTGGGCTACAATCCATGGGGTCATGAAGAGTTGGACACGACTGAGCAACTTCACTTTCACTTTTCACTTTCATGCACTGGAGAAGGAAATGACAACCCACTCCAGTGTTCTTGCCTGGAGAATCCCAGGTATGGTGGAGCCTGGTCTTTGGGGTCGCACAGAGTCTGATATGACTGAAGCAACCTAGCAGCAGCAAACTATGGTGGAGGTAATGAAGATAATGGCTACCTCCTTCAAAAGTTCCCATGCATACACTGCTACACTCAGTGCCTTCAACCCTGCTGCAGGCCACTGCCAACCCACACCTCCACTGGAGATTCATGGACAATCTCAGGCAAGTCTGGGTCAGTCTCTTGTGGAGTCACTGCTGCTTTCTCCTGGGTCCTAGTGTGAACAAGGTTCTACTTATACAGTGGAGGTATGAAGATAATGGCTACCTCCTTCAAAAGTTCCCATGCATACACTGCTACACTCAGTGCCTTCAACCCTGCTGCAGGCCACTGCCAACCCACACCTCCACTGGAGATTCATGGACAATCTCAGGCAAGTCTGGGTCAGTCTCTTGTGGAGTCACTGCTGCTTTCTCCTGGGTCCTAGTGTGAACAAGGTTCTACTTATACCCTCCAAGAGTCTCTTTTCCCAGTCCTGTGTAAGTTCTGGTGGCTCTATGGTAGGGTTAATGGGGACCTCCTCCAAGAGGGCTTATGCCATACCCAGATCTGCTGCATGCAGAGCCCTCGCCCCTGCAACAGTCCACTGCTGACCCATACCTCCATAGGAGACACTCAAACACAGCTCTGTCTCAGCCTCTGTGGGGTCTCTGGGTCCTGGTAAGGTCGTCATAAGATTTGTTTGAGCCCTCTGACTATTTCTGGCGAGTATGGGATTTGATTCTAAATGTGATTTCCCCACCTCCTGCCACCTTGCTGGGGCTTCTCTGCCCTTGGGTGTGGGGCATCTCCTTACATCAGCTCCAGCACCACACAGCTTCCCCTCCAGCAGGGGGAAACATCAATAACCTCAGATATGCAGATGACAGCATCCTTATGGCAGAAAGAAAACAGAAATTCAAGAACTTCTTGATGAAGGTGAAAGACAAGAGAGAGAGAAAGCTGGCTTAAAGCTCAACATTCAAAAAACGAAGATCATGGCATCCAGTCCCATAACTTTATAACAGATAGATGGGGAAACAATGGAAACAGTGACAGACTTTATTTTTTTGGCCTCCAAAATCATGTCAGATGATGACTTTGGCCATGAAATTAAGATATTTGTTCCTTGGAAGAAAAACTATGACAAATCTAGACAGCATATTAAAAGCAGAGATGTTACTTTGCCAACAAAGTTTCATATAGTCAAAGCTATGGTTTTTCCAGTGGTCATGTATGTGAGATTTAGATTACAAAGAAGGCTGAGTGCTGAAGAACTGATGATTTTGAACTGGATGCTGGAGAGGACTCTTGAGAGTACCTTGGACTGTAAGAAAATCAAACCAGTCAATCCTAAAGAAAATCAGTCTTGAATATTCATTGGATGGACTGATGCTGAAGCTGAAGTTCCAATACACTGGCTACCTGATGTAAAGAGCAGACTCATTAGAAAAGACCCTGATGCTGGGAAAATTGAAGACAAGAGAAGGGGACAATATAGGATGAGACGTTTGGATGGCATCATGAACTCAATGAGCATGAGTCTGAGCAAGCTCTGGGAGATGGTGATGGACAGGGAAGCCTGGCATGATCACAAACAGTCAAATAGGACTGTGGAAATGAAAAACAAAATTTTCTCTGTAGATAACATTACTTGAAATTGCACAGAGACATTTTAACTTAGTAACTTTCTTTTTAATTTACCTTGGGTTGTATTATTTTCAAAAGGATTAAACAATATCATATCTATTTTATATTATGTACGTATTGTAAATTACAAAAAGTTAATATATTTACCTATGCTAATTGGACTAATTTCACTTAGCAAGACTTCAGCTAAAGAGAAGATATAGTGTCTATCATACACACAGGGATTAAAAACAACCTACCTGAGCTGACAGCATGAGACATGGAACCCTGAGCAAAGGTGAGTTTCTCCCATATGAGCTGTGGGGTGATGTCAGGGGCTTTGGGAACTGACATGGTATTTTATCATCCAGGGAGATAGTTATTTTCCTATTAGTTGTTTTTTGATCTTTCAGATTATGTAAAGTCTCAGTTTGGTGCTGATATATCTTTAGTGTGTCTACATTTTCCAACTGTTTTTCCTCAGATTTGAAACCTTGAAGAAGATAAAAGGTCAATCTAGATATTAATCATTGTGATTATTTTTATAGATACTGTTGTGGACTGAATTGTCTCCTCTAAAATTTTTGTGTAGGCTCCAAGTCTTACTATTCCACTATGTGACTGTATGGGGAGGGGGATTCAGGATTGGGAACTCATGTACACCCATGGTGGATTCATGTTGATGTATGGTAAAACCAATACAGTATTGTAAAGTAAAATAAAGTAAAACATTTTTAAAGTAATTAAGCATAATGTCCTTCAGATTTTCATGTTGTCACAAATGGCAGGGAAAAAAATCTTTCTTTTGTGAAGCTGGATAATATTTATATATTCCATATATATGATTGAAATACATATGCATGTATACATACATATATGTATACATACATTTCAATCATATACGTGTGTGTTTGTGTGAAAGTGAAAGTGTTAGTCACTCAGTCATGTCCAGCTCTTTATGACCCATGGACTGTAGCCCGCCAAGCTTCTTCCTCTGTCCATGGTATTCTCCAGGCAAAAATACTGGAGTGAGTAGCCATTCCTTTTTCTAGTGGATCTTCCAAAACCAGGGATTGAACTCTTGCACTGTAGACATACTTTTTTACCCTCTGAGTCACCAGGGAATCCCCTAAAAGAGGTTCAAGATATGTGCATTCTTAGTCATATCTAACTTTTTATGACCATTTGGGCTATAGCCACTGGGCTCCTCTGTCCATGGGATTTTTGAGGCAAGAATATTAGAGTGTGTGTGTGTGTGTGTGTGTGTGTGTGTGTGATTTTCTTTATCCATTTAGCTGTTAACAGACACTTAAGTTGTTTTCATATTTTGGTTATTATGAATAATGCTACATTGAACATGAGAGGAAAAATACCTCTTTTATTAAGCTATTTTACTACCTCTGGGGATTTCCAGAATGGAATCATTGGATTGTATGGTGGTGTTATATTTAATTGTTTGAGGAACCACCAAACTTCTACAAAGTGGCTCCACCAGTTTATACTCCCACTAACAGTGCACAAGTGTTCCCTTTCCTCCATATCCTCACCAACATTTGTTACCTTTTAACCTTTTGATAACAGCCATCCTTGCAGGTTGGTATGATCTCATTGTGATTTTAATTTGCATTTCCCTGATGATTAGTGACAGTAAGGATTTTCTGTATATCTATTGGACATTTGCATATCTTCTGTAGTTAATATATTGTGTATATGGTGGCTGTAGTTAATATTAATATATTTTATATTTGAAATTTACTGAGAGAGTAGATCTCAAGTGCTCTTACTACATAAAAAGTAACTATTAATATATTAAATGATCATTTATGTTGATTAGATTGATTGTGGCAATCATTTCATAAAGTGAACATATACCAAATAGTTATATTGTACAAATTCAATACACACAATTTGTATTTGTCAACCATATGTCAATAAAGCTGGAAAACGCTTTGATTTAAAAAAGGAGATGATTAAGTTAAAAGAAGGTCATCAGGATGTGTCCTAATCCAGTCTGACTGATGTCCTTACAAAAGCGGGAAATTTAGACACAAAAGGAAACACGTGCACACAGAGAGACCTGTTTAGGGCATAATGACAAAACAGCTGTCTGCTAGCCAGCAGAGAGGAAGTAGAAGAAACTGAACCCACCAGTACCTTGACATTGGACTTTCTCCCCAAACTGCGATAAAATACTCTTGTTGTTTAAGTCACTCAAGTCTGTGATATTTATTATGGCAGCCCTTGGAAGCTAATATAATTTTCATTTATTTTTGAAAATGCTAACGTATCCATTTACCATAGTGATAGAAGTCTACCTTTTAAAAAGAAAGTGAACTTAAACTATAAAAAAATAAATTAACTCATATTAAAAGGTACAGAATAAATATAAGTAAATGATGGTAGTGCTGATCAGTTTGAAATGAAGGATAAATAGAAGATGAGTTGCAGTCTTCACAATGGGAAAATCAAAATTTAGAGTTAGATTAGGGGAAAAGGATTAAAGTGACAAAAGAGTAACAGGTTATAAAACAAGCAAGGAACAAAATAGAACAAAGTAATCATTTAAAAAATTAAAGGAGAGACATTCAAGACTCAAGGTTTTTCCACTGGGTAAAGCATAAAGATCAAGAAAAATAAGGGTTCAGAAAGAAACATTGGATCTGGTGTAGACTCACAACCAGAATTATAGGAGGTGAAATGAAAAGAAACCAAGACCCAGTGGTTATGCAGAAATGGTAGAACTAGGGCAAAGACTGAAGGCCAAAGGGATCTAGGAAAGAGTTTTAGTCAAAAGCAAGAGATGTAGCTCTTACAAGTAGAAAGGAAGGGGCTAAAAAGGGGAAATTTTTGTTTTTTAAAAAAAGGAGAAAATCGTAATATTGGAGAGGTGAGATCCTGAAGAAGTATGGAAGAAAGAATAGAGTTAAAAATAGCATAGGCAGCCTAATAGCAGAAAATGAAAGGGGGGTGAAGTATAAATGATGTTTAAGCTTGGGTGTCATTGATTGAAAATAAATGAATATGCATAATTGGAAGAACTGAAAATAACGTCTAGAGGTATGATATAAGGAACTGTTGTTTGAATCAATTATAACAGCTTAATCAATTGTCAGGGTTTCGGGGAGAAGAGGGGATTAATGAAAAGGATGAAAGAAAGGGAAGGGAAGTCTAAGAAATGATTACTATAATAGCACATTTATTAGCCTCTATTTGAAAATAAACCTTTGTTATTAAATGGACTTCATATCTTTGGAGGGGGGGGGAATCATTACAGAATTACTCCCACTTCACCTAATCTGTCAATCATTGTCATTTATAATTAAAACTTTTAAAAAATATGACCTTAGAGAATAACTTTTAAAATTATTGACTTGGCAATTGTTACTACAATTTTGTTTTCTTGGTATTTGCAAGATTTACTAGTCTATTATTTTGAGAGACTAGAAACAGTCCCTCAATCCTGAAATGGGAAATATGAATGAAGGAGCAGTAAGATAGCCAAGGCAGAAAATGAAGAGAGTTAGTCATTTTCTTGCAAGAGGATGTGAGTGTATATCATCAATATGGCCAGCTTTTACTTATTTAAAATCATTTATTGAACTCTCACTACACGAGCAATTTTGGAGTGGTAGGCACCTAAGAAAATGAACAATAGCCTCTTTCTCCAATTGTGATGTAATTTTAACATGTTTGCTCCTACTTTACTCCTCTTTATCCCATAAAGTTGGTCCCAATTAAATTAGCAACATTGTTATATTCAAAAGTTCATTAAATCACATTAAAATACTTCATTGAGAGAATATATAAATATATATACAAATATAACTCAAAATACTATCACATATCATAAATGTGATTTTAGATTTTGTTTCTTTTACATTTTTACTTCACATATTTTTTTAAGTAAATCTAGTTTTAAATTGTACCTCAAGTTATCTGAAATTAAGAGTCATTTAAAATTCTTCTCTTTTGTTCTTTTTTTGTGCTTAACTCTCCAGAGAACAGTCAGGCAAAGCCTGATATTTTAATGAATAAGAGAAGAGATGCTCGAGAGATGGTATCCACATACTAATATTTACTTCCTCTAAAGAAGTATGTGTTCACTTAGTTGTATATTGATGTAATAAAATACACATTTAATATTACACTAATGGCTTTAAGATAATCCAAAATACATAAATGGTTTCAAAAGCCTGCATCATGTTATAACCAACAGTGAAAAAAATCAGACACAAAAGTTTCCTCCTGTAAAAGCTGACTGTGTAATTGCAACACTCATATGTAAAAATGACAACAGATTGTCACAGAAAAATGACAGTGTAAAACCTACAGACAAACAGTGATAAGGTGAAAGTTAGTTGCATCTTTCAAATAACAAAGTGAGCTAGTTCATGAAGAGTTGCTCTTCTCCACAGTGCTCCATAGCTCACATGTGTCTCGATTAGAAAATGACAGAAAAATCTCAAGATCTCCACATGCTTTCACCTGCTATAGAGAACAGTATTTAAAATTTGTCATAAATGTGACATCTGGGAAAGAAATTTGATGAATCTGCCAGTTTTTAGAAAAGTCCATGTTCTTCCCTTTGTCTTCTCATACCTCCCCACACTCCATACTGTCTCTGTCAGACATTGGAGACTCAGCTATTCAAGGAGTGAGTGTGTGAGTGCTCCCTATTAAGCAGCCACTATCAGTGATGTTAATTCTATTTAATAATAAACCATAGACAAACAACTCCATGTGTAAGTACTCATTATTTGAGCGCTCTATAATCTGAGTCCCCACATTCAGTGTGGCATAAGACAGTTAAGTTTGCCATGGTATAAAAATACTAACTGTTAAAATGATTGTCCACTTATTATTCTTCCTGAAAGGAAGACTCTCATAATCAATCAGGGTTGTATCTTTGGATGTTTCTCTCTGAACTTCAAATAACATAAAATTAGTGATAGGAAATTGATTTTGAAGAACAGTTGCAAATATGACAAATGTTACAGGAGTACATAAAGTCAATTATTGCATTAAAAGTCATTGTCTAGTGATACTCTGGCAGATTCTAGCTACCTAACAATGGCCTACACTTAGATAATCAAAAGTGTTTATGACAAGAGATGTGCTTCAAATGAAAATTATTTGAATAACAACATATGGAGAGAGGCATTAGGGAAACTGACAAAATCAACAAATATTCTTGATGAAAATAACCTAGACCATGATGTGAAAAATAAAATGTGTTGTAAATACTGTTATATTGTGCTATTAATTTTAAGAAGGATTTAAGAAAAGTTCCAACTGTACAAAAAAGATCTTCAAAACCAAGATAATCACAGTGGTGTGATCACTCACCTAGAGCCAGACATCCTAAAATTTGAAGTCAAGTGGGCCTTAGAAAGCATCACTACGAATAAAGCTAGTGGAGGTGATAGAATTCCAGTTGAACTATTTCAAATTCAGAAAGATGATGCTGTGAAAGTGCTGCACTCAATAGGCCAGCAAATTTGGAAAACTCAGCAGTGGCCACAGGACTGAAAAAGGTCAGTTTTCATTCCAGTCCCAAAGAAAGGCAATGCCAAAGAATGCTCAAACTACC
>SJYC01074833.1:0-17828 GCA_006408675.1 Madoqua kirkii | reverse complement strand
GCAACCCACTCCAGTATTCTTGCCTGGAGAATCCCAAGGATGGAGGAGCCTGGTGGGCTACAGTTCACAGGGTCACAAAGAGTTGGACACGACTGAGTGACTTCACTTCAACTATACTATTTTTGGTGTAGAGGGGGTGTATTAGGTCAGGGTTGATAAATTGGTTGGATTAGATAGCTAATATATGATTAGCTGAAGTGGCTGTCTCTCCTTGCTCTCAGCTAAGGAAGGAAGAGAAATTTTTAAGGCAATTCCCTTGGAAAGCCCTTTTAAACTACCATATAATGGTACTGGTAACATGAGAGTGTGACAAGTTGATCTTCATTCTTTCAATATCATGTGATACTTTCAAATCACCCTAGGGAGTATCAAAGTCTTCATGCACCTTGATGATTTAGGAATTGGGTTGACTCTGCAATTACTTCAAAAAATGCCCTGTAAGGAACTATGTGGACTATATTTCTTCAATCAATTACCATCATTACAGAAAAGAGAATTAATCTTTAAATCTAGATCATTATGTATCTTGGCTAGTGGGATTCAAAGACACAGAACTTTAACTGCAAATTTACCATTTCACACTAGTTCCACACAAACTACCTTTGATGGCCTCAGTAAGCTGCTCAAATTGAAATTCGTCAGGTCGTTGTCATCTGACTAACAAATTGTTTACACCAGGACATTTTGTAATGTAGTGTGGATTGATAAAGTTAGCCATTTTAAGATTGAAACATATTCAGTTCAGTTCAGTCCCTCAGTCATGTCCAACTCTTTGCGACCCCATGCATGCCAGGCATCCCTGTCCATCACCAACTCCCGGAGTTCACTCAGACTCACGTCCATTGAGTCAGTGATGCCATCCAGCCATCTCATCCTCGGTCGTCCCCTTCTCCTCCTGCCTCCAATCCCTCCCAGCATCTTAGTCTTTTCCAATGAGTCAACTCTTCACATGAGGTGTCCAAAGTACTGGAGTTTCAGCTTTAGCATCATTCCTTCCAAAGAAATCCCAGGGCTGATCTCCTTTAGAATGGACTGGTTGGATCTCCTTGCAGTCCAAGTCACTCGCAAGAGTCTTCTCCAACACCACAGTTCAAAAGCATCAATTCTTTGGTGCTCAGCCTTCTTTACAGTCCAACTCTCACATCCATACATGACCACAGGAAAAACCATAGCCTTGACTAGACAGACCTTAGTAGGCAAAGTAATGTCTCTGCTTTTGAAACATATTATTTGGCTATAATTTAAAAACTGGAAAAAAACAAGGAATAGAAAAAATATGACAAATCTTTAAAAAACAAACTAAACTGAATAAAAATTTGAAGTGAACTAGAATTATGAAAATATTTTATTTCTATGGAAATAAAATATTTTAAATGATTAAGTCATTCTGTGAATGTTAATTAATAAGGAAGTATAATTTAGGAAAATTGCTTTTAATTTTTTCTTACATTTTATCATGAAAATTTTCAAACTATAGAAGAGCTGAAGAATTCTAATGCCGATACAGTAGTGTCACCATCTAAATTGTATCATACATGTCTTATTACACAGTTATCCATTCCTCTGTGAGCTCAACAGCCTACTTTTGATGCATTTCAGAAGTTGTCCATCAGTACCCTATACCCTAAAACTGCAGTGTACATGTCATTAGATTCACTTCAGAACTCTTTTGTTTCTTTGGAGGTAAAAGTCACAGAGATTGAAACACTCACTCTTAGATGTACTATTAGATGAATTTTGGCAAATACATGCTCCTATAAAATGTGAACTCCTAGCAGACATAGAATGTTATCTTAAGTTTTTCTTGTGTTCATTCACGATGAATCCTTTCCACTCAACCTTCCAGGGGCAACTGTTTTTTTTATTTTTTCCCACATAGGTCAGTTTGAACTGTTCTTGAACTTCATTTACATGGAAATGTTCTAGACTATACTATATACTATTTGATAAAGTTATTTTCTCCCAGCATGTACTAGAGATTCATTCATGTTTTTGGTGTATCAGTGAGTATGTGCTAAGTTGCTTCATTTGTGTTGGACCCTTTGGGACCCTATGGACTGTAGCTCACCAGGCTCTTCTGTCCATGAGGATTCTCCAGACAAGAATACAGGAGCAGGTTGCCATGCCCTCCTCCAGAGGATCTTCCCAACTCAGGAATCAAACTTATATCTCTTATGCCTCCTGCCTAGGTAGGCAGGTTCTTTACTACTAGCACTACCTAGGAAGCCAAATGTAGCAGTAGTTCATTACTTTTTATTCCTGAGTAATATTTCATTTTGCTTCCCTGGTGGCAGTAAAGACTCTATCTGTGAATGCAGGAGACATGGGTTCAGTCCCTGCGTTGGGAAGATCCCCTGGAGAAAGAAATGACAACGCACTCCAGTATTCTTGCCTGGGAAACTCCATGGACAGAGGAGCCTGGCAGCCTGCAGCCATGAGATTGCAAAGAGCTGGACATGACTTAAAGATTAAACAACAATATTTCATTACATGCCCCCTTTGGATGGTCACTTGCACGGTTTTCAACATTTTGCTATCGTGAAAAAACTTCTATGACATTTTGTAAAAGCCATTTCAGAAACGTGAATGTTTTTTATTTCTTTGGGGTCAGTTCCCAAGAGTGAAACTGGTAAGTCATGAGGTAGATTTAGTATTAATTTTATAAGAAACTCCAAGATCTTCCAAAGTGATTATTTAAGTGCTTTTGTGTTTAAAATACAATCAAATACTCAAGGAACACTGGTCTGAAGCAATAACCTTCAACATCAATGACATGAAATGTTAAAGTATTTAACATTATTGCATGCTTTCATAAGACAGAGATAAATTACTCTCTTTTGACTGTGTATTATAGATTATTTCAGTGTACTTAAAATATTTAATGGCAAGTGTTTTAGTTTTAAATGAAGCATTTTCATATCTAGCCAAACAGTTCAGTCCAGTAACTCTGTCATGTCCAACTATTTGCAACTCCATGGACTGCAGCAGGCCAGGCTTCCCTGTCCATCACCAGCTCCAAACACTTACTCAAACTCATGTCCATCGAGTTGGTGATGCCCCTTCTCCTCTTGCCTTCAGTCTTTCCCAGCATCAGGGTCTTTTCCAATGAGCTAGTTCCTGACATTAAGTGGGCAAAGTATTGGAGTTTCCGCTTCAGCATCAGTACTTCTAAAGAATATTCAGGACTGATTTCTTTAGGATTGACTGGTTTGATCTCCTCACAGTTCAAGGGACTCTCAACTGTCTTCTCCAACACCACAATTCAAAAGCATCAATTCTTTGGTGCTCAGCTTTCTTTATCATCCAACTCTCACATCCATACATGACTACTGGAAAAACCATAGCTTTTACTAGATGGACCTTTGTTGGCAAAGCAATGTCTCTGCTTTTTAATATGCTGTCTAGATTTGTCATAGTTTTTCTTCCAAGGAGCAAGCATATTTAATTTCATGGCTGCAGTCTTGAACTGAAGTAATTTTGGAGCCCAAGGAAATAAAGTTTGTCACTATTTCCATTGTTCCCCCACTTATTTGCCATGAAGTAATGGGACAAAATGCCAAGATCTTCATTTTTGGAATGTTGAGTTTTAAGCCAGAAAAGAGAATATCATTGGAAATTATGTAATTATGTTGAATGTATTTTAATAAAATTTAATAGTAATGATAGTTGGCATCAGAATTTCAATGTGGAATTTGTTCAATGAAGAGCTGAGTATAAACTTTTATCTTCTCCCGCAAAGCATGTGTTCATTCATCGTAAATTTACTCATCAATTCAATAGTAATTTATTGAGTGCTTACTATGTGTCAGGTGTTATTCTAGATCCTGAACAAGGCAAATATATCTGCAGTGTTATTGCTATAGTTTTTTGATTGTATCATCTTATTAATCGATTTTTTTTTACATACAGTCTTTTTATGTTTATTGCACCTCACTTGCCTTTCTAATCTCTTATTAATGGTAGCTACAATACTTTTATATTTAGGGCTTTCAGAAAAACCTGGTCAAAGTCAACAATTTCAGAATTATCTTAGGGAAACTGTGTGCACTTGAGCTCCATTGCATTCCAATGAGTCAAAAAGATGTTGGGTTTCAAGGATCCTTAGTAACACTCCAGGGCCTAGAACCTTTCCCTGATCAACAGGATGGCATGCATCTCTCCTGTCTCCTTCACTCCAGTTGGTGACGAGTTCTTCCCCAAAGTCATCAGTTCTCAGCTTCACAGTGATGGTCTTCACCTCACAAATCACCATTTGGAACTTTCTTAGCTGTTGAAATCAAGCTCCTTCAGACACTAGGTGTTTACTGGCTATTGCTACTCACAAGCAGCATCCAGTCATGCATTGTTGCCCTTCACAGCAGACCTCCAGCACATACTGATGCTCATTTCTGCCCCTATTGGCACTCCTTTGAATCACCTGGAATTGTCAGACATGCCACTCCTCCAGCTTCCTGGGACACCAGCATGGACACCAGTAGACGCTCAAGGTGTACCTCAGGTGTTCTAGATCTTTGGCTCTATAGTATCAATCATATCCTGGGACAGATATAACAAATCT
This sequence comes from Madoqua kirkii, assembly GCA_006408675.1. Taxonomy (NCBI): domain Eukaryota; kingdom Metazoa; phylum Chordata; class Mammalia; order Artiodactyla; family Bovidae; genus Madoqua; species Madoqua kirkii. Next base: position 13,270 of record SJYC01074833.1, on the reverse strand, counting down.
CCTTGAGTGGTGGCTTAACAACAGGAGTATGTTCTCTCACTGTTTGGAGCACAGAAATGTAAAAGGAGGTATTGACTTTCTCTGAGAGTCTGTGGTAGAGCCTCTTTGTCTCTTCCAGCTGCTGGTGGTTCCGGGTATGCCTTGATTTTTGGCCAAATAATTCCAGCCTTTGCCTCCATCTTCACAACACTGCCACTGCCACATTCTCTCTCCCTTTCTGTTCTCTAAATGGGACACTAATAATCAGACTTAAGGCCCACCCTCATCAGGATGGCCTTATTCCAAGATGCTACCTCCATTGTATCTGCAAATATCCTTTTTCAAAATAATATCACATTTTCCAGATCTGGATGGATATATATTTTGGTGGACTGCAGTTCATCTCACACCTACAAGTTCTGTCAACACACTTTTCTATTATTTCTGCTGTTTTTTACAAACCTAATGCATTTTCACATTTGAATAAGGAGCAGAGCAAAGTTGCAGATATTTATTTTCTAAAATGTGTTTTTGTTACTGTTGTTGAAGTCGGAAATTGTTGTTTCTTACTTCCTTTTTTCCCTAATGAATAAGTAAGAAATTTTACGCAGCATTATGCTCTTTGCTTTGGTGATGGTACATAGAGGTTTAAAAAAAAAAAGTATCTCGCTTCATCTTCCAACAGCATACTTTAAAGAGATGCTTCTTGGAAAACATGCCAGAGCTAGGATTACAAGGGCCATAATTAGTTTGGCCACCATTTTTAAAGCTGAACTGAGCAGTTCCCCTTTGGAAGAAAGGGAAACACATAGAGAAGACCCTGTCCTTAACTGACAGTGTCTGTTAGGTCATACTGAAAAGAAATGATCATCACAGCTCTGTTTACAATAGCCAGAACATGGAAGCAACCGAGATGTCCATTGGCAGACAAATGGGTAAGAAAGCTGTGATACATATACAGAATGGAATATTACTCAGCTATTAGAATATATTTGAATCAGTTCTAATGAGGTGTATGAAACTGAAGTCTATTAAGAGCAAAGTAAGTCAGAAAGAAAAACACCAGTACAGTATATTAACACATACATATGGAATTTAGAAAAATGGTAACAATGACCCTATATGCAAGACAGCAGAAGAGACACAGATGTAAAGAAAAGACTGTTGGACTCTGTGGGAGAAAGCAAGGGTGGAATAATTTGAGAGAATAGCATTGAAACATATATATTACCATATGTGAAATAGATCACCAGTCCAGGTTCAATGCATGAGGCAGGGTGCTCAGGGCTGGTGCCCTGGGATGACCCAGAGGGGTGGGATAGGAGGGAGGTGGGAGGGAGAGTCAGGATGAGGAACACATGCACACCCACTACTGATTCATGGGAATGCATGTCAAAAACCGCCACAATATTGTAAAGTAATTAGCCTCCAATTAAAATTTAAAAAATAATGATAAAATAAAGAAATGAACCCCAAATCACTGGTACTTCTTGATATGACTCAAACCATGATTATATAAATTTGATATTTATTTGCAGCTGTTTGTCACTCTCGCAGCTTCTTAAATGTGACACTGCTGGTATCCCTTGTGTGGGCCGTCCCTTACATCATAGGAGCTTTAGCAGCCTCACCCATTGGATACCACCAGGACCAACCATCAGTTGTGATAATCAAATATGTCCCCAGACACGGCCAACTGTCCCACTGAGAGCAAAATTACTCCTAGTTAGAACCCACTGGTATAGTTGAATCCTAATAATAGTCACTAACAAAACTAGACCCTTAAAAATACATTTGTATTACTTTAAAGGTGTCATGCAGCCATCTTCCAAGATTCAGATATTTTTGAATTCAAAGTAGTTTAAAAATATTTGGGATTCTCTGAAATCAGTCAATTTTTTGTTCCAGTAAGTGTATCTCTTAGGTAAGTGCAACATCCATTTCACTCTTATGAACTGATGGAATTTTTTCCAACCCATAGGCTATTTAGGCCTCTTATATTCCAAGCCATTAGTTTTAACTCTTCAGCCATTGTTATATGGCACTCTCAGGAGGAGAAGGTGCATACTGATAATACTGCTCCTGCGCAGGGAGATATTGTTTTCCTTGGTAAAGACAAACCATTTCTTTGAATTTAGAAACATTTAGTTTCTAAGACTCTGTTACCATTTTACTTAAAGCTCCATTAGCCTCATGATATTGAATAATAGTTCACCATTCTGCCCCATATATGATTCATTTAGAGTAGTAGAAAGGCTCATAAAAATATATGACTATTGTATTGATAGACCTGTTTCTCTCTAAAGCTATAAGAAGTGTTTCTAATTACTGGAATCAGGAGTATAAAGGAGACAAGCAAACACAAAGATATGAGACAACTGCCTATCTTTTGGGTCTGATAATATTCTGTCCTGACTTGAATATACAGTATGTATTATAAAGTTATCTATTGATATAACAGGGGGCTTCCCTGGTAGCTCAGTGGTAAAGAATTTGCCTGCAGTGCAGGAGCTACAGGAGACACAGGTTAATCCCTAGGTCAGGAAGATGCTCTGGAGAAGGACATGGCAACTCACTCCACTATTCTTGCCTAGAGAATCCCACTGACAGAGGAGCCTGGTGGGCTGCAGTCCACAGGGTCATAGGGTCAGACACAACTGAGGTGACTTAGCACATATTAATATGTCAAATCTCGTTCATGTGAAAAAGGTATGCTAAAATATTGTGACTTATTCAAGAAAGTCGTAATCTGATTTAAATCTGAACCATTTTGGCTTTCATCTTTAAGATCCCAGGAAATTTCAGAGTTAGGTGAATTCTTAAGAAAATAGCTTAATCTGGGCAGTTTCACTTCAGCAAGGCATTAAAAAATATGATTAGCAGACCAAGAGAAAAAGAGCTATATGAATGGTATAAACTAAGGACTTGCTGGGCCTCTTTACTTTTTTTATGTTGGGTCAGAACATCAGATTTGGATGACTTTCTTTTATAAGTCCTTTCCAGGTTTTGTGGGGACTTGAATCAAGATTGCCAGGAGAAATATCAATAACCTCAGATATGCAGATGACACCACCCTTATGACAGAAAGTGAAGACGAACTAAAAAGCCTCTTGATGAAAGTGAAAGAGGAGACTGAAAAAGTTAGCTTAAAGCTCAACATTCAGAAAATGAAGATTATGGCATCTGGTCCCATCACTTCATGGGAAATAGATGAGGAAACAGTGGAAACAGTGTCAAACTTTATTTTGGGGGGTTCCAAAATCATGGCATATGGTGATTTTAGTCATCCTTCGAAGGAAAATTATGACCAACCTCTACTTTTGAGTATGATAGCATAGCATAGCATAGCATGATAGCATACTCAAAAGTAGAAACATTACTTTGCCAACACATGACGATCTAGTCAAGGCTATGGTTTTTCCAGTAGTCATACACGGATGTGAGAGTTGGACTGTGAATAAAGCTGAGCACCAAAGAATTGATGCTTTTGAACTGTGGTGTTGGAAAAGACTCTTGAGAGTCCCTTGGACTGCAAGGAGATCCAACCAGTCCATTCTAAAGGAGATCAGCCCTAGGATTTCTTTGGAAGGAATGATGCCAAAGCTGAAACGCTAGTGCTTTGGCCACCTCATGCGAAGAGTTGACCCATTGGAAAAGACTCTGATGCTGGGAGGGATTGGGGGCAGGAGGAAAAGGGGACGAGGGAGGATGAGATGGCTGGAAGGCATCCCCGATTCGATGGACGTGACTTTGAGTGCACTCCTGGAGTTGGTGATGGACAGGGAGGCTTGGCGTTCTGCGACTTATGGGGTCACAAAGAGTCGGACACGACTGAGTGACTGAACTGAACTGCAGTTTATATTATTCTGAGTGTGGGAGTTTCTTAAGAAAAATAATACAAAATTACAAATTTTGATTCAGGAACACAATCACAAAAGAAAGTAATGAAGAGCCATGAAGCTAATTCTTCCAGTCATCAGAGTCTTTGTTCCAAGATCATGACCCCGGACTTTCTCCTTCTCTTTAACTATGTACACTCAATCACCACCAGAAATTCTGGGTCATGATGGTCTCAAGCCTAAATTCTCTGAGAGACAAAGGTAGGATAGCCCCTTCATCCTCCTTGATGTTTTTTTTTTTCTTTAATTACTATAGGCTAGAATATAATATTCACAGCTTTTTGTTTCACTTTTTCTCTATTTTAAAAACTTTTTCTTAAGCAATTAGTACAGAGTTCCCATACAACCCCTACTGTCATGCACACTTCCACCTTATTAACATCTTGTATCAGCATTTGATGACCTATTATTGATATATCTTTTGACTAAAATGAATAGTGAATTTTGGCACTCACTCTGTGTCGTACAGTCCTATGGTTTTGGCAAATGTGTAAAGCCATGTATCCACCATTATAACCAATTCAGTTCAGTTCAGTTTAGTCGCTCAGTCATTTCCGACTCTGCGACCCCATGAATCGCAACACGCCAGGCCTCCATGTCCATCACCATCTCCCAAAGTTCACTCAGACTCACGTCCATCGAGTCCGTGATGCCATCCAGCCATCTCATCCTAGGTCGTCCCCTTCTCTTCCTGCCCCCAATCTTTCCCGGCATCAGAGTCTTTTCCAATGAGTCAACTCTTCACATGAGGTGACCAAAGTACTAGAGTTTCAGCTTTGGTATCATTCCTTACAAAGAAATCCCAGGGCTGATCTCCTTCAGAATGGACTGGTTGGATCTCCTTGCAGTCCAAGGGACTCTCAAGAGTCTTCTCCAACACCACAGTTCAAAAGCATCAATTCTTTGGTGCTAAGCCTTCTTCACAGTTCAACTCTCACATCCATACATGACCACAGGAAAAACCATAGCCTTGACTATATGGACCTTAGTCAGCAAAGTAATGTCTCTGCTTTTGAATATGCTATCTAGGTTGGTCATAACTTTTCTTCCAAGGAGTAAGCATCTTTTATTTCATGGCCGCAGTCACTTTCTGCAGTGATTTTGGAGCCCAAAAAAATAAAGTCTGAAACTGTTTCCCCATCAATTTCCCATGAAGTGATGAGACCGGATGCCATGATTTTTGTTTTCTGAATATTGAGCTTTAAGCCAACTTTTTCCCTTTCCTCTTTCACTTTCAGATGTAGAATTTCATCACCATAAAAACTCTCCGTGTGTTTTATATTATCTATATTTTTCTCCATCTCCATGGAATTTTGGCAATCACTGCTTTGCTTTTTTATTGCCTTTAGAGTTTTTCTGTTTTCATTCTAGCATATATTGGAATCATATAGCATGACACATGTGCATGTAAATTTCCTCCATGTCTTTTTGTTGCTTGATGGCTATTTTTCTTAAACATTGAATAGTTTTCCACTGTATAAGTGTACACAGTTTGTTTACCCATTTGCCTATTAAGAGACCATAGCTATGTTCTAGTTTAGGCAGTTATAAAAAACATGTAAGAAACATTCATGTACAGGTTTTGTGTGGATAAGAAGTTTTAAATCTTTCCAGTAAAAACATAGGAGGAGAATTGCTAAATCATATAAAGCTGTTGAACTTTGTAAAAAGAAAAAACTACCAATCTGTCTTACTTTCTCCACATTAGAAAAAGTAAACATTCCTCCCCACGATGCCATCTAGAAAAATCACTCCAAGTGAAATCAGAGACTTAAATATAAAAATTTGAGAAGCAACCTTACCTGAGTATATAAGAAAGTTTCTCTTTGAGCTGGGAATAGGTAAGGATTTCGTAAGACACACACAAAAAAAATGCTTTACAATGAAGGAAAAGATAAATAAGCGTAAAAAAAACCCAAGAACTCCAATTCCTCAGAAGACACAAAAGAAAGTGGAAAAATAAACCAAAACATGGAAAAAGAAATGCACAAAAAGAATATATGCAGAAGATGGACACAAAGGATTAATACTATAACATTTTAATTCCCAAAAATTAATAAGAAAAAAGCACAACAACTTATGGAAAATTAGATAAAATTTAAAAGATATCTTTTTAGGAGTATAAACAAATAATTTGTAAATGTATGAAAGCACATTTATTATTAATCAGGAAAATGAAAAACAAAAACAATAAGAAAATATTGTTTTTACCCACTTCCTTCAAACATCAGGGCACCTGGCAACATCATGCTGCTGCAGCTGCTGCTAAGTCGCGTCAGTCGTGTCCGACTCTGTGCGACTCCATAGACAGAAGCCCAACAGGCTCCTCTGTCCCTGGGATTCTCCAGGCAAGAACACTGGAGTGGGTTGCCATTTCCTTCTCCAATGCATGACAGTGAAAAGTGAAAGTGAAGTCACTCAGTCATGTCTGACTCTTAGCGACCCCATGGACTGCGGCCCACCAGTCTCCTCCATCCATGGGCTTCTCCAGGCAAGAGTACTGGAGTGGGTTGCCATTGCCTTCTCCGGCAACATCATAGATGTCATAAATGTGTAAATGTATACTTAATGTATTCCCTGCTGTAAATTCTGAAGGGAAAGGTTCTTTCTCTAGTTTTGAATTCCATTTCTCCTCTGATAATCCTATCCTAATATTCAGAGGTCTTTCTATGGAAAGAAGTGAGGAAATTCAGTGAGAGCCAGAAGACCTTTTTCCAGTCTGATATATGCCTTGAATAGATAGAAGTTCTTTAGTCAAAGTCCTTAAGATCTTGATTTTTTAATGCCCACTTATGAAATGAGGAGAGGTGAGTTTCATCTCAAAGGTTTCAAACTGTCATTATTTGAAGCCTGAAGACTTGTTTTGTTTGGCTTGGATCAGACTTTTAAGTGTTTTAGATTAAAATATCAGCATGTGGAGATAGCATGTTCTGAGATGTAGTGGTCCCCACTGTACCACATATGTTAATTGATTTTATTACCTACCCACCCTTGAAGTCAATTGAGTTTGTGACCTCTTTAGGTAATATCTAAATTTGGTCAATCCAGAATGTCTATAAGATATCAAGTCCATGCCAAAAAGTCCTTGATATTTGTTCCTGTCCAAAACCATTTGGCATGAACCAAAAATGCTAATGGATGTTTAGGATAGGAACTAATTTAAGGAGGTTTGGGGGTAGATTAAATGTCTTATGGACATTTTGCACTGGATTTAGTGCTTGCTAATTTTGACAGCCTCCTCATGCAGGTTTGTTTGCACTGCCTGATCTAATGATCATCTGTGAGATGCTAGTCTGTGAGAGTCATCAGCACAAAGTCTATGTCACTGATTCTGTTGCTAGTTCCCTCAAAATCCTGGTACACAGGCACCAGTAAATAATGAGTGAATACAAAGTTGTGTGGATAAATGAAGGAACATGATTTACTTCAAATATATATGTCTATTGGAGAAGGAAATGACAACCCACTCCAGTATTCTTGCCTGGAAAATTCCATGGGCAGAGGAACCTGGGCTACAGTGCGCTACAGTCCATGGGGATGCAAAGAGTCAACCACGACTGAGCACATCAATATATCTGTCTATCATAATGGTTCACAGACGTTTCCATAAAGGGCAAGAAAGCAAGTGATTTACTATAGTTCATACAGTCTCCATAATAACTGCTCGATTTCTGCCATTGTAGCAAGCATCATTCAGGACACTTCAGAGGAACATTGTTGTATTTATTCAGTCACCAAGTCATATCTGACTCTTTACAATGCCATGGACTGCAGCATGCCAGACTTCTCTGCCCTTCAGTATCTCTTGGAGTTTGCTCAAACTCTTGTCCAGTGAGTCAATGATGCCATCCAGCCCCTTCATCCTCTGTTGTCCCCTTCTCCTTCTACCCTCAATTTTTCACAGCATCAGGGTCTTTTCAAATGAGTCAGTTCTTCACATCAAGTGGCCAAAGTATTTGAGCTTCAGCTTCAGCATCAAACCTTCCAATGAATATTCAGGGCTGATTTCCCCTAGCATTGACTGGTTTAATCTCCTCGCTATCCAAGGTACCCTCAAGAGTCTTCTCCAACACCACAGTATGAAAGAACCAATTCTTCAGTGCTCAGCCTTCTGTATGGCCCAACTCTCACATCCATACATGACTACTGGAAAAACCATAGCTTTCACTATATGGACCTTTGTTGGGAAAGTGGTGTCTCTGCTTTTTAATATGCTGTCTAGGTTTTTCATTGCTTTTCTTCTAAGAAACAAGCTTTTTTTTTTGTTTTAATTTAATGGCTGCTGTCAGCCTCAACAGTGATTTTGGAGCCCAAGAAAATAAAGTCTGTCACTGGCTCCATTCTTTCCCTATTTATTTGACATGAAGTGATGGGACTGGATACCATGATTTTAGTTTTTGGAATGTTAAGTTTTAAGCCAGCTTTTTCACTCTCCTCTTTTATCTTCATCAAGAGGCTCTTTACTTCCTTTCCACTTTCTGCCGTTAGAGTGGTGTCTTCTGTATACCTGAGTTTGTTGATATTTCCCCTGGTAATCTTTATTCCAGCTTTTATTTCATCCAGCTTGACATTTCATATGATATACTCTGCATAGAAGTTAAATAAGCAGAGTGAAAATATTCAGGCTTGACGTATTCCTTTCCCAATTTTGAACGAGTCCTGTACTGATAGTAGTAGTAGTCCTGCGAGCAGCAGCAGACCTGTGAAACAAGGTGTGCTGGCATGAGTCTTTTTGGAGGAGGTCACTATTAACCCTAACACAGTGCCTATTGCCTACCATAATGACTGCAAACTCTTGGACTGGGCCACCTCAGGCCAAACTATAAGGAAGGAGCACAGCTCCACTCACCAGCAGAAAATTGGATTAAAAATTGAGAGTGAAAAAAATGGCTTAAAGCTCAACATTCAGAAAATGAAGATCATGGCATCCGGTCCTGTCACTTCATGGGAAATAGATGGGGAAACAGTGGAAACAGTGTCAGACTTTGTTTTGGGGGGCTCCAAAATCACTGCAGATAGTGATTGCAGCCATGAAATTAAAAGACGCTTACTCCTTGAAAGAAAAGTTATAACCAACATAGATAGTATATTCAAAACCAGAGACATTACTTTGCCAACAAAAGTCCGCCTAGTCAAGGCTATGGTTTTTCCAGTGGTCATGTATGGATGTGAGAATTGGACTGTGAAGAAAGCTGAGCACCAAACAATTAATGCTTTTGAACTGTGGTGTTGGAGAAGACTCTTGAGTGTCCCTTGGACTGCAAGGAGATCCAACCAGTCCATTCTGAAGGAGATCAGCCCTGGGATTTCTTTGGAGGGGATGATGCTGAAGCTGAAAGTCCAGGACTTCAGCCACCTCATGCGAAGAGTTGACTCACTGGAAAAGACTCTGATGCTGGGAGAGATTGGGGGCAGGAGGATAAGGGAATGACAGAGGATGAGATGGCTGGATGGCATCACTGACCTGATGGACGTGAGTCTGAGTGAACTCCGGGAGATGGTGATGGACAGGGAGGCCTGGCGTGCTGCAGTTCAGAGGGTGGCAAAGAATTGGACACGACTGAGAGACTGAACTGAAATGAACTGACCATGCTTCTGCCCACCAGAACAAGATTCAGTTTTCCCCACAGCCAGTCCCCCCCATTGGGAAGATTCTACAAGCCTTTTATCCTCATCCATCAGAGGGCAGATAGAATGAAAAGCACAATCACAGAAAACGAATCAAAATGCTCACATGGATCACAGCTTTGTGTAACTCAGTGAAACTATGAGCCATGTTTTGTAGGGCCACCAAAGATGGATGGGCAATGGCGGAGAGTTCTGACAAAACATGGTCCATTGGAGAAGGAATGGCAAACCACTTCAGCATTCTTGCCTTGAGAACCCCATGAGCAGAGAAATATTACATATTTGTTATAAGGCATTGGCTCACAGATTTGGTGTTGGCAAATCATAAATCCTATGGGGCAGGTTAGCAAGCTAGAAACTCAGGCAGGAGTTAATGCTACAGCCTAGAATGTAAGTTTATTGCGCAGGCTGGCAGGCTAGAAAGTAAAGGCAGGGACTCATATTACAGTCTTCTTATTCTCCAGGAAACCTCTCAAGGCCTCCACTGATGGAATGAGATCTACCCTCACTATTAAGGTTCATCTCCTTTATCTATAATCAGTTGGTTGTAAATGTGAAGCACATCTTCAAAATACCTCATTGTTTAATCAAGTTCAGTCACTCAATCATGTCCAAATCTTTGTGACCCCATGCACTACAGCATGCAAGGCCTCCCTGTCCATCACCAAACTCATGTCCATTGAGTCAGTGATGCCATCCAACCATCTAACCTTCTGTTGTCTGCTTCTCCTCCTGCCTTCAATCTTTCCGAGCATCAGGTTATTTTCAAGTAAGTCAGTTCTTTGCATCAGGTGGCCAAAGTATTGGAGTTTCAGCTTTAACAAAAGTCCTTCCAATGAATATTATGGATTGATTTCCTTTAGGATTGACTGGTTGGATCTCCTTGCAGTCCACAGGACTCTCAAGAGTCTTCTCTAACACCACAGTTCAAAAGCATGAATTCTTCAGTGCTCAGCTTTCTTTATAGTCCAACTCTCACAAGCATACATGACTGACCACTGAAAAAACCATAGCCTCAACTAGACGAAACCTTGTTGACAAAATAATGCCTGTGCTTTTTAATAAGCTGTCTATATTGGTCATAACTTTTCTTCCAAGTAGTAAGTGTCTTTTCATTTCAAGGCTGCAGTGATTTTGGAGCCCAAGAAAATGAAGTCTTCCACTGTTTTCCCACCTATTTGCCATGAAGTGATGGGACCAGATGCCATAATTTTTGTTTTCTGAATGTTGAGCTTTAAGCCAACTCTTTCAGTCTCCTTTTTCACTTTCATCAAGAGGCACTTTAGTTCTTCTTCACTTTGTGCCATAAGAGTGGTGTGATCTGCATATCTGAGGTTATTGATATTTTTCCCACAGTCTTGATTCCAGCTTGTGCTTCATCCAGTCCAGTGTTTCTCATTATATACTCTGCATATAAGTTAAATAAGCAAGTTGACAATATACAGCCTTGATGTACTCCTTTTCCTATTTGGAACCAGTCAGTTGTTCCATGTCCAGTTCTAACTGTCACTCCTGATCTACATACAGATTTGTCAAGAGGTGGGTCAGGTGGTCTGGTATCCCCATCTCTTTCAGAATTTTCCACAGTTTATTGTTTTTCACACAGTCAAAGATTTTGGCATAGTTTGCAAAGTTTGCATAGCTTGCAAAGGGAAACGTTTGATTAAACAACTAAATAGCATAGTCTAGTGAAATTAATACATGAAACTAATCATCACATAATGCTAAAGCAACCGTAGAAATTATGCAAACATACAATAGCTAGGACATGGAGACAACCTAAATATTCATCAACAGATGAATGGATAAGAAATTTGCAGTACATATACACAGTGGAATATTACTCAGCTAAAAAGAATACATTTGAGTCAGTCCTAAAGAGATGGATGAAACTGGACCCTATTATACAGAGTGAAGTAAGTCAGAAAGAAAAACATCAATACAGTATATTATACATACATGTGGAATTTAGAAAAATGGTAACAATGACCCTATATGCAAGACAGCAAAAGAAACACTGATATAAAGAACAGACTTTTGAACTCTCTGAGAGAAGGCAAGTGTGGGATGATTTGAAAGAATAGCATTGAAACATGTATATTATCATATGCAAAATAGATCCCCAGTCCAGGTTCAATGCATGAAGCAGGGCACTCAAAGCCAGTGCCCTGGACAACCTAGAGTGATTGGATGGGAAGGGAGATGGGAAGGGGCTTCAGGACAGGGGACACATGTACAGCCATGGCTGATTCATGTCAATGTATAGCAAAAACCACCACACTATTTTAAAGTAATTAGCCTCCAATTAAAATAAATTAATTTTTAAAAGGAATGTATGTAAACAAATTGATATATAGATATTGTTGTGTTCCAATAAATTTTTATTTAGTTTGAATTTCATATGCTTTTCACATGTCACAAATTGCAGTACTTTAAAATATTTCCCCTGAAAGACTACAAAATATAAAAATATATTTAGCTCATAGATATAGACCATATAAAACCAAGTGGTGTGTCAAATTTGGACCAGGGTCCATATTGCTGACCCCTGTTCCAGGACAATATGTTTTATTTATGTTAATTATAAATATATTGTGCTGAGCACATCATGAAGAATGCCAGGCTGGATGAGTTACAAGCTGGAATCAAGATAAGTGGGCAAAACATCAACAATCTCAGATATGCAGATGACCCCACTCTAATAGCAGAAAGGGAAGAGGAACTAAAGACTCTCTTAATGAGGGTGAAGGAGAAGAGTGAAAGAACTGGCTTAAAGCTAACTACTAAAAAAATCAAGATTTTGACATCTAGCCCCATTACTGCATGCAAATAGAAGGGGAAAAGGTAGAAGTAGTGACAAATTTCCTCTTCTTGAGCTTCAAAATCACTGTGGATGGTTACTGCAGCCGTGAAATCAGAAGACAATAGCTTATTGGCAGGAAGGCAATGACAAACTTAGACAGCATGTTGAAAAGCACACATTACTCTGCTGACAAAAGTCCATATAGTCAAGGTTATGCTCTTCCCAGTGGTCATGTGTGCATGTGAGAGCTGGATCTTAAAGAAGGTAGAATGTCCAAGAATTAATGCCCTCGACCTGTGGTGCTGGAGAAAACTCCTGAAATTCCCTTGGACAGCAAGGAGATCAAACCAGTCAATATTAAGGGAGATTAACCCTGAATATTCACTGGAGGAACTGATGCTAAAGCTGAAACTTAAGTATTTTGGTCATCTGATGCAAACAGATGACTCATTGGAATAGTCTCTGATGCTGAGAAAGGTTGAGGGCAGAAGGAGAAGAGGGCATCAAAGGATCAGAGCACTGGATGGCATCACTGATGCAATGAACATGAACTTGGGCAAACTTCAGGAAATGGTGAGGGACAGGGAGGCCTGGCTTGCTGCAATCCATGGAGTCACAAAGAGTCTGACAGGACTGGGTAACTGAACAACAACAACAATATTAACACATACCTAGCAACTTAGCAGCAGAGCAGCATACATATACAAGGAACTTTAATACTAGTGTTACTAACAGCTATTCTCAAAGCAAAGCTTAAATGTAACAAGTGAGTAAATGTCAGTTACTGGAGTCTTTTATCAATGTTAAATATTGTGGTTATCCCAGTATAGTTTATGTATAATGTTCTCTAAGGAAAGAAGAATAGACTAAAGTATCTACCAAAGTCCTTCTAGGTCTCTAATTCCACAAAATAGTGATCAAAGTGTGCTTAAATATGTTGATAAGTCATAAATGTATTAAT
>SJYC01074827.1:0-51427 GCA_006408675.1 Madoqua kirkii | reverse complement strand
GTTCTTTTCCTCTATTTCTTTGCATTGATCACTGAAGAAGGCTTTTTTATCTCTTCTTGATATTCTTTGGAACTCTGCATTCAGATGCTTATATCTTTTCTTTTCTCCTTTGCTTTTCACCTCTCTTCTTTTCATAGCTATTTGTAAGGCCTCCCCAGACAGCCATTTTGCTTTTCTGTATTTCTTTTCCATGGGGATGGTCTTGATTCCTGTCTCCTGTACAATGTCACAAACCTCATTCCATAGTTCATCAAGCACTCTATCTATCAAATCTAGGGCCTTAAATCTATTTCTCATTTTCACTGTATAATCATAAGGGATTTGATTTAGGTCATACCTGAATGGTCTAGTGGTTTTCCCTACTTTCTTCAATTTAAGTCTGAATTTGATAATAAGGAGTTCATGATGTGAGCCACAGACAGCTCCTGGCCTTCTTTTTGTTGATTATGTAGAACTTCTCCATCTTTGCCTGCAAAGCATATATCAATCTGATTTCACTGTTGACATCTGGTGATGTCCATGTATAGAGTCTTCTCTTGTGTTGTTGGAAGAAGGTGTTTGCTATGACCAGTGCATTTTCTTACAAAACTCTATTAGTCTTTGCCCTGCTTCATTCACATTTCAAGGCCAAATTTGCCTGTTACTCGAGGTGTTTCTTGACTTCCTACTTTAGCATTCCAGTCCCCTATAATGAAAAAGACATCTTTTTTAGATGTTAGTTCTAAAAGGTCTTGTAGGTGTTCATAAAACCATTCAGCTTCAGCTTCTTCAGCATTACTGGTTGGGGCATAGACTTGGATAACTGTGATACTGAATGGTTTAACTTGGAAACGAACAGAGATTATTCTTTCGTTTTTGAGATTGCATCCAAGTACTGCATTTTGGACTCTTTTGTTGACCATGATGGAGCAATCAAAGCATACCACCACAGAAGGTCATCAGATTACAAAAGAAGATAGCAAAAGAAGAGAAAGAAGCAAAGGACCTACACAAGAGTCAGAAAACAATGAGCAAAATGGCAGTAAGTCCTGACCTTAAATAAAGCCTGAAGTGGACATTTTTCGCATCTCTTTCTGAATAGTTGTTACGATGTTTCTTAAGACTTCCTTTGCTCTCTGTTTCTAGCCCACATTCATACTGAGTGCAGTCAGTGTGTTTACCAGGTGTAGCACCTCACTGCATAGTGATGGTGTTGGTAGGAGGGTAGCCCTTGTGACGCCGATACTCAGAATACTTTCCTTTAATTAGTTGCTATAACAGTGGTCCATAAACCACATTTTACTTTTGGCATTTTTCACCCTTTGTGGGGAGTAATTCCTCTTGCCTTCGCATCTTTGAATTCAGATTTTCTCTACTCTTATTTATCTATCAATCCATTCCTTTTTGTCTTTTATCATTCAGGAATTTTCAAAATATATGAACCAATGATCATATATTTTCTTATTTTCTATTGTTAATTCTATTTATCCATTTAAATATCCTTTTGTAATATAACTTGGTAAAGAAGGAATATATACATGTTTAATCTGAAATCATTTCATCTTTATTATTTCTTCTGGAATTAAACTATGCATCAAAAAGACTTACATTTGGAAAGAGAAGTGGGGAAAAAATCATGAACTTTTGTGGTTTTCTGGATGCAGTCTCAAAAATGACAGAATGATCTCTGTTCATTTCCAAGGCAAAACATTCATTCGACTTTCACCCTTGCCATCTGTTTGACCACTTCCAATTTGCCTTGATTCATGGACCTGACATTCCAAGTTCCTATGCAATATTGCTCTTTACAGCATTGGATCTTGCTTCTATCACTGGTCACATGCACAACTGGGTATTGTTTTTGCTTTGGCTCCATCCCTTGTTTTTTTCTGGTGTTATTTCTCCACTGATCTCCAGTAGCATATTGGGTACCTAATAACCTGGGGAGTTCCTCTTTTGGTATCCTATCATTTTGCCTTTTTATGCTGTTCATGGGGTAGAATACTAAAGTGGCTTGCCATTCCCTTCTCCAGTGGACCAGGTTCTGTCAGCCCTCTCCACCATTACCCATCCGTCTTGGGTTGCCCCGTGGGCATGACTTGGTTTCACTGAGTTAGACAAGGCTGTGGTCCTAGTGTGATTAGATTGACTAGTTTTCTGTGAGTATGGCTTTAGTGTGTCTGCCCTCTGATGCCCTCTTGCAACACATACCATCTTACTTGGGTTTCTCTTACCTTGAGCGTGGGGTATCTTTTCGCAGCTACTCCAGCAAAGCATAGCTGCTGTTTCTTACCTTGAACGAGGGTTATCTCCTTACCGCCGCCTTCCTGATTTCAATGTGGGATAGCTCCTCTAGGCCCTCCTGTTCCTGCACAGCCACCGCTCCTTGGGCTGATCCTTCGGATGCCGCCCCTAGCCTCAGGCTCCAGTTCAGAGTGTTTCCTCAGCGTCACCGCCCCTGGCCTCGAGTGCGAGGTGGCTTCTTCTGGCCACCCCTGACCTCGGATGCAGGGGTGCCTCATCTCGGCCGCCACTGGCCTCGGACACGGGGTGTCTCCTCCCAGCCACCGCCCCTGACCTCAGATGCAAGGTAGCTCCTCCCGGCCGCAGCTCCTGATCACGGACGCAGGGTGCCTCCTCCCTGCTGCCAATGACCTGGAAAGCGGGGTAGCTCCTCTCAGCTGTTCCTGCGCCATCGCAGCCTGGTACTTTAGGCTCCTGCCTCTAACCTCGGACATAGGGTAGCTCCTCTCCGGTGCGCTTAGTGCGCCGGCCCAGCTCTCGCAGCTGTCAGCGACTGAACTGAACTGAACTGAACTGAATCTTATAACTCAGGGACTTAAAGAGGCTCAGAATGTACACCTATTTTCCATAAAGTAGCCCATGCACTAAATTTAGAAGAAAAAAGCCAGATGATAGCACTATTCTAAGTACTGGCATCATATTTGTGTTGTGAAACATTCCTCTTCATATCATCTTACTGTCATGAGATGAAATATCAATAGTCGTCCATCATCACCATCACAGTTCTGTCTGACATTAAGACTGCTCAAACCACAAAAAGTCCATCATTCTCCACACTGTTTTGTAATTTACTTTTATATCAACATAACCATTAACTAAAAGAACATGAAGATTTAGACTATCGAAATGAAATCTTTCTCACTTCTCTCATCAAATACTTTGGATCAGCCAGCAGGACATCCTTTACTGCTCATTCAATCTTAGAAAATTATAAAATAATCTATTTTTGTGCACATGGTGGGAAATCTAAATGAAGCCCTCTGTTATTTTATAGGCTGTTATTCTACAACTTTAGAAAAAAATTTATGCATTGTGAGTCAAAAAGAAATAACATAGTATTGTATCTAGAAAATATTTCACTAAGTTAGAGTTTTAATCGTGCCACTGTGAGATTTTAAGATACATTACTATTAACAGGTTACCTTTACAGAGAAGCAGATAAATGAGAGTCAGTTATGACAAGCACCATGTTCTCTCCCCTGATTAATTTCTGTAGCTCACTCCAAACTTGGATGAAAGGGCCAGAACACTTTCTGGCTCTGGTGCTGTTAATGATTTCCCAGAATGCTTCTCCAGCCAGCTCAGGAGACCTGTCCTATAATTAGATACCATGCATCATGAAAAAACTTATAGTTAGGTATATCCAAGGCAAGAGATAGATAATGTATAGATTATAGTTACTTTGTCCCTTGTGGATGTCAGAAAATATTAATACAATTAATATTAATACAACATTGGAAGGAATATTTATTATTTTAGCTTAAATTTTCTTTCCACAAACTTTTAGGGTTAAAAAAAAAGGATTAATGAACTTTTAAAATGGTGAAATACAACAAAAAAAGCCAACCTGAATAAAATGACTACAATAAGAGCTAATCATTTCTGTAACTTGAGAAGATCAAAAATGAGAATAACAATATAATATTCTCCTTATTTTTTGTTTGTTTTCTTGGCTAGAAATCTTTGCAGAGTCTGATAGACTATTTTGGTCTCTGTTAGAACACTTTCCCGCTCATGTTACTTTCTTACTTACCCTTTCTTACTGACTCCTACAATGCCCCAAAGTCTCATATCACAGAAGAACAGGTTTATGTTTTTGACTGGCAGGCTCCTTGTAGTCCGGAGCAACCTGCCTTCTTCTCTCAACATCCATGCCCTGGGGTAGGAGCAGTGTTTAGAACAGCCCTCAATAAATACTTTATGAGTTGAACAAATACATATGTCACATTACCTGTGAAAAGTAAACTACAAAGGCTGAACATACCAAAGTTTGGAGCAAAAATGAATATTGCAGACAACTAATTTAGCCTTAAAAATTTAATAGCATAATTAATCATTATTGTAATACAAGATAATCAGTCATAAACAGTAATATGTTTATAAAATTAGCATGCTGCTCTTTCTCTGGCAGAGCCTTGCCAAAACTTCTTTGAATTAAGGAGAAGGAAGAAAGAAGCATGGAGAATGAAGATTAAAGTACCCTCAAGGCTTCTGGACTTCTCTGCCTCTGAACTGTGTTGAGAGGAATCTGAGTTCTGACTCCCAGTCTGTAAGCAGAGGTCAATGTGATTTCAGCAGAGACAACTGTCCTGGACTCTCCTAAGGGGGACCAAACCCAGAGCCCTATGGCTCCCTAGGGACACTGGTGAAGGAACAGAGAGACACTGGTCTCTTCTGAATTGAAAAATCACTCATTACTCTTGTCAAGCTGAAGATACATGGAAACATGTTGAAACCATGGTTCTCAGAGCCTTCATAGAGGGGATGGCAGAAATGAATCAGATAGTCCCAGAAATAAATGTACAAATGCCATTGTGATATTTTTTTTGCAAATGAGAGGTTCTCTGAGTTTAAGGTAATGGGAAAGACATGAATCTTTAGAGGATCTCAAAATCGCATTTTCTCCCAATGAGTTCCTTATGCATCTGTTCACTGGAGTGAAGCGGGTAGACAGAGCATGTTTCCTTCCTCCTCTTTGTAAGGCTGGAATCTACATGTTGGCCAAGCAGGAGCAGCTCATATTTAAGTTCTCAGCATAAAATGCCCACTTTTTGGAAATTATCACAAACCAAAATATATTTGACCCTACAAACAAACAACAACAACAAAAAAGCTAAAAACAACAAAGGTAAAAGAGAGAAAAGTAACAGTCATGTAAATATAGTTTAAAAGTTGTCTTTCTGAGCCTTGGCCTAGAAATTCCAATAAGTGGAAAAATCCTTGGATAATAGCCAGTGTCATACAACTGCTAGCCCTCCTCTACATGTAAAGATCATAAGTTGTTTCTTAGGTTATAATAACAGACCTCCCCCACACAGAGGTATCTATATAATTTTACTTTTAAATCATTTCATAATAAAAAATGATTTTAATAGTTTTCCATTTATATTTAGCAAGATATGAAAAAACTGTTCTCTCACATTATCCCCAGTTGTTTGCTACTGTTTAAAAATTGCAGGTTCTTTTTAAAAAAAAAAAAAAAAAAAACACCTAAAATATGCTTTATTTAGTCCTTGAAAGAAATTGTTTCCCAAGAAAAATAATCCTGTGTTAAGAATCACTGCATCAAATGTGATTATTACCCCCAAGATACACCACCTCTTTCTGCTTTGTGGGAGACTGTAGTTTGTTTATTAACTCTGTCACAGCAGTAGCCTATAAATATTTGCTCCCCTTTGGGTTTGGCACTCGCTAAATGCTTATTATCAGTTATGAACAGTTTCTGGATTAGACGTGAACAACTGAATTCTTAGATAGCTGTATATACATAGGTGATCTGTCAAGTTACACAGCAGTACACAAGCTTTCCTTCTAGGAACATGTGTTTCTTTATACCATCTAAGAAATTTTTAGAATAATAGTACTGCATTTTCTACAGTTCTTCTGAAGAAAGGCAGGTAGGGGAAGTGTTGATCAAAATTGGTGTTTTGAGTTACACATATTATGCTGGCTCATTAAAGCAACAGTACATTTATTGATGAGTCTCCCTTCTCCAGTGGACCATATTCTGTCAGACCTTATCACTATGACTCGCCTGTCTTGGGTTGCCCCACAGGCATGGCTTGATTTCATTGAGTGAGACAAGGCTGTGGTCCTAGGGTGATTAGATTGACTAGTTTTCTGTGAGTATGGTTTCAGTGTGTCTGCCCTCTGATGCCCTCTTGCAACACCTACCGTCTTACTTTCTCTTACCTTGGGCATGGGGTATCTCTTCACCGTTGCTCCAGCAAAGCACAGCCACTGCTCCTTACCTTGGATGAGGGGTATCTCCTTACCACCGGCATTCCTGACCTTCAAAGTGAGATAGCTCCTCTAGGCCCTCCTGTGCCTGTGCAGCCACCGCTCCTCGGGCTGCTGATCCCAGCTACCGGGCCTGGCCTCGGGCTTGGGGTGGCTCCTCAGGGTCACTGCCCCTGGCCTCTGGCTTGATGTGTCTCCTCCTGGCTGCCCCTGACCTCGGATGCAGGATGTCTCCTCCTGGCTGCCACTGGCCTTGGATGTGGGGTAGCTCCTCCTGGCTGCTGCCCCTGACCTCGGACGTAGGGTGTCTCCTCCCAGCTTCCGCCCCTGACCTCGGATGCAGGGTAGCTCCTCTTGGGCCTGGCACTCTAGTCTGCTGCCCCTGACCTCAGACGTGGGGTAGCACCTCTTAGCCACCAGCGCTCAGTGTGCTGCCAGCTCACAGCCGGCAAACCATTCAATATCACAACTAACCAAGTCTATGCCCCAACCAGTAATGCTGAAGAAGCTGAAGTTGAACGGTTTTATGAAGACCTACAAGACCTTTTAGAACTAACACACAAAAAAGATGCCTTTTCATTATAGGAGACTGGAATGCAAAAGTAGGAAGTCAAGAAACACCTGGAGTAACAGGTAAATTTGGCCTTGATATACAGAATGAAGCAGGGCAAAGACTAATAGAGTTTTACCAAGAAAAAGCACTGGTTATAGCAACACCCTCTTCCAACAACACAAGACATGATTCTATTCACAGATATCACCAGATGGTCAACACTGAAATCAGATTGATGATATTCTCTGCAGCCAAAGAAGGAGAAGCTCTATACAGTCAACAAAAACAAGACCAGGAGCTGACTGTGGCTCAGATCATGAACTCCTTATTACCAAATTCAGACTTAAATTGAAAAAAAGTAGGGAAAACCACTAGACTATTCAGGTATGACCTGAATAAAATCCCTTATGATTATACAGTGGAAGTGAAAAAATAGATTTAAGTGCCTAGATCTGATAGATAGAGTACCTGATGAACTATGGATGGAGGTTCGTGACATTGTACAGGAGACAGGAATCAAGACCATCCCCACTGGAAAGAAAGGCAAAAAACAAAATGGCTGTGTGAGGAAGCCTTACAAATAGCTGTGAAAAGAATAGAAGTGAAAAGCAAAGGAGAAAAGGAAAGATATAAGCATCTGAATGCAGAGTTCCAAAGAATAGCAAGAAGAGATAAGAAAGACTTCCTCAGCGATAAATGCAAAGAAATAGAGGAAAACAACAGAATGAGAAAGACTAGAGATCTTTTCAAGAAAATTAGAGATACCAAGGGAACATTGCACGCAAAGATGGGCTCAGTAAAGGACAGAAATTGTCTAGACCTAACAGAAGCAGAAGATATTAAGTAGAGGTGGCAAGAATACACAGAAGAACTGTACCAAAAAGATCTTCATGACCAAGATTATCACGATGGTAAAATCAATCTGAGAATTGGTAGAATCAATCAATCATGAGAATATAATCAGTCTGATTTTGATGTTGACCATCTGGTGTGACTATATCATCTATAGATGCCATCTATAGATAACTATAGTATATAGGCTATTACCTTCCTGAAAAAAATTGGACCACTGGGTTCAATGACATAATGCCCAAGGTAGCTTATTCATTTCCATGAACTGAGTGTATCATTATTCTATAGATATTGTATTGACTTTTTATTGAACACCAAATAGATTTTAACATTTAATAGTTTAAAGCATTCCATGACACAGAGGATAAATGTTTTGCTTTTAGCTCTCTATTTCCAAATCCAGCTCCTTCTGTAGCAAAATGATTACTTATTCACCAGACATTCTGGTCTACCTAGAGTTAGACATCCTGGAATGTGAAGGCAAATGGACCTTAGAAAGCATCACTATGAACAAAGCTAGTGGAGGTGATGAAATTCCAGTGGAGCTGTTTCATATCTGAAAGATGATGCTGTGGAAGTGCTGCACTCAATGTGCCAACAAATTTGGAACACTCAGCAGTGGCCACAGGACTGGAAAAGGTCAGTTTTCATTCCAATTCCAAAGAAAGTCAATGCCAAAAAATGCTCAAACTACCACACCATTGCATTGATCTCACATGCTAGTAAATTAATGTTCAAAATTCTCCAACTTTCAGATGTTCAAGCTGGTTTTAGAAAAGGCAGAGGAACCAGAGATCAAATTTTCAACATCTGCTGGATCATGGAAAAGGCAAGAGAGTTCCAGAAATACATCTATTTCTGCTTTATTGACTATGCCAAAGCCTTTGACTGTATGGATCACAATAAACTGTGGAAAATTCTGAAAGAGATGGGAACACCAGACCACCTGACCTGCCTAATTCTTGAGAAACCTATATGCATGTCAGGAACCAACAGTTAGAACTGGTCATGGAACAACAGACTTGTTTCAAATAGGAAAAAGAGTACGGCAAGGCTGTATACTGTCATCCTGCTTATTTAACTTATATGCACAGTACATCATGAGAAACGCTGGGCTGGAAGAAGTACAAGCTGTAATCAAGATTGCTGAAGAAATATCAATAACCTCAGATATGCCGATGATACCACCCTTATGGCAAAAAGTGAAGAGGAACTTTCAAGCTGGTTTTAGAAAAGGCAGAGGAACCAGAGATCAAATTTTCAACATCTGCTGGATCATGGAAAAGGCAAGAGAGTTCCAGAAATACATCTATTTCTGCTTTATTGACTATGCCAAAGCCTTTGACTGTATGGATCACAATAAACTGTGGAAAATTCTGAAAGAGATGGGAACACCAGACCACCTGACCTGCCTAATTCTTGAGAAACCTATATGCATGTCAGGAACCAACAGTTAGAACTGGTCATGGAACAACAGACTTGTTTCAAATAGGAAAAAGAGTACGGCAAGGCTGTATACTGTCATCCTGCTTATTTAACTTATATGCACAGTACATCATGAGAAACGCTGGGCTGGAAGAAGTACAAGCTGTAATCAAGATTGCTGAAGAAATATCAATAACCTCAGATATGCCGATGATACCACCCTTATGGCAAAAAGTGAAGAGGAACTAAAAAGCCTCTTGATGAAAGTGAAAGAGGAGAGTGAAAAAGTTGGCTTAAAGCTCACCATTCAGAAAATGAAGATCATGGCATCCGGTCCCATCACTTCATGGAAAATAGATGGGGAAACAGAGGAAACAGTGTCAGACCTTATTTTGTGGGGCTCCAAAATGACTGCAGATGGTGACTGCAGTCATAAAATTAAAAGACACTTACTCCTTGGAATAAAAGTTATGACCAACCTAGACAGTATATTCAAAAGCAGAGACATTACTTTGCCGACTAAGGTCTGTCTAGTCAAGGCTATGGTTTATTCCACTGGTCATGTATGGATGTGAGAGTTGGACTGTTAAGAAAGCTGAGTGCTGAAGAATTGATGCTTTTGAACTGTGGTGTTGGAGAAGACTCTTGAGAGTCCCTTGGACTGCAAGGAAATTCAACCAGTCCATTCTGAAGGAGATCAGCCCTGGGATTTCTTTGGAGGGAATGATGCTAAAGCTGAGACTCCAGTACTTTGGCCACCTCATGCTAAGAGTTGACTCATTGGAAAAGACTCAGCTGCTGGGAGGGATTGGGGGCACGAGGAGAAGGGGACGATTGAGGATGAGATGGCTGGATGGCATCACTGACTCGATGGACGTGAGTCTGAGTGTACTCTGAGAGTTGGTGATGGACAGGGAGGCCTGGCATGCTGTGACTCATGGGATCACAAAGAGTCAGACACGACTGGTGACTGAACTGAACTGATAGTTATCTAATACATGTGCTTATGCATTTCTTAGGTGATCCTCAATTTGAAATGATTGTTCTGACCGCTTGAAAGCCATTAGAAAATAAAAGTCTAAATATATATTTTTTTATATTTCTTTCTTCACTAGAAGTTACAATTGTTGAATGGGCAATGATTAGTAAAATTTCTCAAATCAGTTTGGACAATAAGAGGTGTTAAAATTTGGTTCTCTCCTTTAACAGCTCTGGGACTTTGAGCAAGTGACTGTTTCAGTTCATACTTTAGTTTTATCATTCTGAAAATCAAATAATAATAGTACTCATTTCACTTTTTTAGTCAGGATTAAATTAGTAATTAAAAAAAAACCAATGTAAACAAAAGAAACCTCTGAAAACAGTCTGGCATGAAGGTTTCCATCTCTGAGGGGCTTTTATTCCTTGTTAGAGCAACTTCTCCTGGCTGTGAGGATGTCCTGTGCTTCAGGTTAAATAGCTGTAGAGAAAAAAGGAACTTCTCAAATGGAAACTAAAGAATTAGTTGATATTGAAAACATACACTGCTATGTTTTCCATCAATAGCTTCAGTTTTTAATTCATCTACTCCAGATCACACAGTTCAAATATTGTCAAAGTTAAGTCCACAGCACCCAACACTATGTTCACACATATAGAAATGAAAGTGTTAGTCACTCAGTTGTGTAAGACTCTTTGCAACCTCATGAATTGTAGCCTGTCAGGGTCCTTTGTCCATGGGATTCTCTGGGAAAGAATACTGGAGTGAATAGCTCATCGCTTTTCCAGGGCATCTTCCCAGTCAAGGGATCAAACTTAGATATCCTGCATTGCAGATAGATTCGTTTCCCTCTGAGCCACCAGGGAGGTATTCACTAAATGTTTGCTGAATAAGTAGAATGAAAAATGGAATGAATTCATTTGTTTACCCTATGCTCACATATTTTGGGATCTCCATAATGTAAAACAGGAGGGGTTGTCTTTAGTTCTATGTGTTTTTAATATATATTAAAATTACAGTTAATTGGTATTTATTGTTGTTCAGTTGTTAAATCAAGTCCAATTATTTGTAATCTCATGGCTTGCAGCACTCCAGGCTTCCCTGACCTTCACAGTTTCCTGGAATTTTTTCAAACTCATGTACATTGAGTCAGCAATGCCACCCAACGGTCTCATCCTCTGTCATCTCCTTCTTCTCGTGTCCTCAATCTTTCCCAGCATCAGGGTCTTTTCCAATGAGTCAGTTCTTCGCCTTGGGTGGCCAAAGTATTGGAACTTCAGCATCAGTCTTTCCAAAGAATATCCATGAGTATTGACTGGTTTGATCTCTTTGCAGTCCAAGAGACTCTCAAGAGTCTTTTCCAGCACTACAGCTTGAAAGCTCAATTCTTTGGCGCTCAGCCTTTTTTATGGGCCAACTCTCACATCCATATGTGACTACCGGAAAAACCAAAGATTTGACAATATGAACCTTTGTCAGCAAAAAGATATCTCTGTCTTTTAATACACTGTATAGGTTTGTCATAGCTTTTGCTCCAAGGAGCAAACATCTTTTAATTTCATGGCTGCAGTCAATGTCCACAGTGATTATGGAGCCCAGGAAAATAAAATCTATCACTCTTTCCACATTTTGTTATGAAGTAATGGGACCAGATACCATGATCTTCATTTTTTGAATGCTGAATTTTAAGCCAGCTTTTTCACTCTCCTCTTTCACCCTCAACAAGAGGCTCTTCAGTTGTTTTACACTTTCTGCCATTACAGTGGTTGATATTTCTCCTAGAAATCTTGATTCCAGCTTGAACTTCATCTAGCCCAGAATTTTGCTTGATGTACTCTGCATAGAAGTTAAATAGGCATCATGACAATAAAAAGCCTTGACTTACTCCTTTCCAAAGTTTAAACCAGTCCATTGTTCCGTGTCCAATTCTAATTGTTGTTTCTTGGCTTGCATGCAGGTTTCTCAGGGGTAGGTAAGGTTGTCTGGTATTCCCACCTTTTGAAGAACTTTCCAGTTTGTATGATCCACACAACCAAAGGCTTTAGCTTAGTCAATGAAGCAGAAGTAGATTTATTTTTGTAATTCTCTTGCTTTATTTATTATCTAACAGATGTTTCCAATTTGATCTCTGGTTCCTCTGCCTTTTCTAAATATGTTATACATCTGCGAGTTTTTGGTTCTTACACTGCTGAAGCCTAGCTTGAAAGATTTTGATCATACACTTTCTAGTATGTGAAATGGATGCAACTGTAGGGTAGCTTGAAAATTATTTGGCATTGACTTTCTTTGGGATTGGAATGAAAATGACCTTTTCCAGTCCTGGGGCCACTGCTGAATTTTCCAAATTTGCCAGCATACTGAGTGTACCACTTTAACAGCATTACCTTTTAGGATTTAAAGTAGCTCAGCTGATATTTTTGAACAGATTTTCTGTGTATTCTTGCCAACTCTTCTTAATATCTTCTGCTTCTGTTGGTCCATACCATTTATGTCCTTTATTGTGCCTATCAACATGAAATATTCCCTTGGTATCTCCATTTTTCTTAAAGAGATCTCTAGTCTTTCCCATTCTATTGTTTTTCCTATTTCTTTGCATTGTTCTCTTAAAAAGGCTTTTTTAAAAAATCACTCCTTGCTATTCTCTGAAACTGTGGATTCAGTTGAGTATATCTTTCCTTTTCTTCTTTGCCTTTCCCGTCTGTTCTTTTCTCAGCTATTTGTAAGGTCTCCTCAGGCAATCACTTTGCCTTATGGCATTTCTTTTTCTTGGGAGTGGTTTTGTTCACTACCTCCTATTCTATGTTACGAATTTCTGTTTATGGTTCATCAGGCACTCTGTCTAATTCAAGATCTCATAACTTGAATCTATTTGTCACCTCCACGGTATAATCATTAGGTCATACCCAAATGACCTAGTGGTTTTCCTTACTTTATTCAATTTAAACCTGAATTTTGCAATAAGGAATGGATAATCTGAGCTGAGATCAGTGGAGAAATAACTCCAGAAAGAATGAAGAGATGGAGCCAAAGCAAAAAGAATACCCAGCTGTGGATGTGACTGGTGATAGAAGCAAGATCCAATCTCTGGGAGTTGGTGATGGACAAGCCTGGCATGCTGTGATTCATGGGGTCATGAAGAGTCGGACACGACTGAGCGACTGAACTGAACTGAATCTGAGCCACAGTGAGCCCCAGATCTTGTGTTTGCTGACTGTATAGAGCTTCTCCATCTTTAATGGAGAAGAATATAATCAGTATTTCGGTATTGACCATCTTGTGATATTCATGTGCAGATTCATTTCTTGTGTTATTGGAAGAGAGTGTTTGCCAGAGCATTTTCTTGGCAAAACTCTGTTAGCTTTTGCCCTGTTCATTTTGTACAGTGAGGCCAAACTTGCCTGTTTTTCCAGGAATCACTTGACTTCCTACTTTTGCATTCTAATCCCCTACCATGAAAATGACGTGTGTGTGTGTGTGTGTGTGTGTGTGTGTGTGTGTGTGTGTATGTGATATCTCGGTCTTGTGGATCATAGAATCTTTCCATTTCAGCTTCTTCAGAATTAAGTCAGGGCACAGATTAGATTACTGTGATGCTGAACAGTTTATTGGAAATGAACTGAGATCATTCTGTCATTTTTAAGACTGCATCCAAGAGCTGCATTTTGGACTCTTGTTGACTATGATGGCTACTCCATTTCTTCTAAGGGATTCTTGCCCACAGTAGTAGATACAATGGTCATCTGAGTTAAATTCACCCATTCCAGTCCATTTTAGTTCACTGATTCTTAAAGTGTCGACCTTCACCCTTGCTATCTCCTGTTTTTGACCACATCCAATTTGCCTTAATTCATGGACCTAACATTCCATGTTCCTATGCAATATTTCTCTTTACAACAATCAGACTTTACTTTCATCACCTGTCACGTCCACAACTGGGTATTGTTATTGTTTTGGCTCTATCTCTTCATTTTTTCTGGAGTTATTTCTCCATTCTTTTCCAGTAGCATATTGGGCACCTACCAACCTGGGGAGTTCATCTTTCAGTGTCCTATCTTTTTGCCTTTTCATACTCTTCATGGACAGTATTTCTGTCTTGAGAACCCCATGAACAGTGTGAAAATTAATATATCAATCCATGATAAATAAAATACCAAAATTTTAAATAGAGACAGGATGAGATGTACCTTTACATACCTCACTAGTCTCACTGTAATCATGAACCTGACTGAGGTTTTAATTCTTCTTTTCTCTGCAGAACAAGGAGATGAACATTAACCTTAACCCTTCATGGGGTGTGGTGGCATGTGATAAAAGAAACCTCTACTGACATAGTGTCAGGCCAGTACTTTGTAGTTCTGCCTTTGTATTGACCCATTAAATAATCTCATGAACATGACCTCTCAACTTTTCCTAAAAGCAAAGCCAGTTTCCCCAGACTGTGCTGAAAAGGAGAACTCTTTTACAAATGCACACAGAACTACATAGGAAGGCTCAATCTTCAATAAGTCACACCAGGAACATTAAAAAGAAAAAAAAAAAAACTGCCCTGGTTAGAAATAGTTAAATCCATTAAGATGCTCATGAAATGATATGTCTTAGACAGTGTTAATGACAAGCTATTGTTTCAAACTGCTTGTTAGCTACAGCATGACCTTAAGTCCAATGGATTTATTTATTATCCTCTCCAGGGTTGGCCCTAGGCTAAATTGTAAAGTAGGTTCAATTTAACCTGACAGACAGCTCTTGGCCCATAACATATTATATGTCTAGACAGTGTTAATGACAAGCTATTGTTTCAAACTGCTTGTTAGCTACAGCATGACCTTAAGTCCAATGGATTTATTTATTATCCTCTCCAGGGTTGGCCCTAGGCTAAATTGTAAAGTAGGTTCAATTTAACCTGACAGACAGCTCTTGGCCCATAACATATGAAGATGCCAACTATCTTTTTCAAATACTCAGACACCCTCTGACCTGCCCTTGGAGTAGGTCTGCTAGGAAGCTTATCAAACTTCTCTGTATCCCCCACAGAAGTATGCATATCAGCTCTGCAACCTCAGTTAGGTAGCTGTGATTGAAAAACAGTCACTTATAATAAGCTGCCTTGTGGTGTGTTGTTCAATAATATTTCAATGTGTTTTCATAGCCAGAATATTCACATTTGAACAGAGGCTAGAGAAAAATACATGGCATACCTTTTGGGGCAACAAAATTGTACATATGATATGCTGTCAGCTATAAACTAATCCTATGATTGTAAGAAAATACACTGAATTTTTAAAATTACACTTATGTGACAGGATAACGTCATTTTTTGCAGTTTCCATTTTCTTATGACTAAATATTTGCTTAATGTGAATTATTTTATTCATATAAATAAAAAACAATGGTTTAGTTGCTGTCATGTCTGATTCTTGCAAACCCTTGGACTGCAGCTGTCCAGTCTCCTCTGTCCATGGGATTTCTCAAGCAAGTATACTGGAGTGGGTTGCCATTGCCTTCTCCAGAGGTATCTTTCCTACCCAGGGATCAAATCCCTGTCTCTTACATTGCAGGCAGATTATTTACCACTGAGCCACTATGGAAGCCCAAATAGTCAGTTCCATCACTCAGTCATGTCTGACAATTTGCAGTCCATGGATTGCAGCACGCCAGGCTACCCTGTCCATCACCAAGACACAGAGCTTGTTCAAATCAATGTCTATTGAGTTGATGATGCTATCCAACCATTTCATCCTCTGTCGTCCCCTTCTCCTCCTGCCTTCAATTTTTTCCAGCATCAGGGTCTTTTCAAATGAGTCAGTTTTTCAGAATAGGTAGCCAAATATTGTAATTTCAGCTTGAACATCAGCCCTTTCAATGAATATTCAGGACTGATTTCCTTTAGTAAAAACTGATTGGATCTCTGTGCAGTCCAAGGAACTCTCAAGAGTTTTCTCCAAAACCACGGTTCAAAAGTATCAATTCTTCAGTGCTCAGCTTTCTTTATAGTCCAGCTCTCACATCCATACATGACCATAGCTTTGGCTAGACTGACCTTTTGGGACAAATTAATGTCTCTGCTTTTTTTTTAATATAAATGTATTTATTTTTATTGATGGTTAATTACCTTACAATATTGTATTGGTTTTGTCATACATCAACACGAATCTGCTACAAATATACGCGTGTTTCTCATCCTGAACCCCCCTCCCTCCTCCCTCCCCATACCATCCCTCTGGGTAATGCACCAGCCCCAAGCATCCAGTATCATGCATCGAACCTGGACTGGTGACTCATTTCATAGATGATATTTTACATGTTTCAGTGCTATTCTCCCAAATCATCCCACCCTTTCCCTCTCCCAAGGAGTCCAAAAGACAAAGATGTTCTATACATCTGCATCTCTTTTGCTGTCTCACAGACAGGGTTGTCATTACCATCTTTCTAAATTCCATATATATACATTAGTATACTGTATTGGTGCTTTTCTTTCTGGCTTACTTCACTCTGTATAATAGGCTCCAGTTTCATTCACCTCATTAGAATTGATTCAAATGAATTCTTTTTAATGGCTGAGTAATACTCCATTGTGTATATCTACCACAGCTTTCTTATCCATTTGTCCGCTGGTGGACATCTAGCTTGCTTCCATGTCCTGGCTATTATAAACAGTGTTGCGGTGAACATTGGGTACACATGTCTCTTTCAGTTCTGGTTTCCTTGGTGTATGTGCCCAGCAGTGGGATTGCTGGCTCATAAGGCAGTTCTATTTCCAGTTTTTAAAAGAATCTCCACACTGTTCTCCATAGTGGCTCTATTAGTTTGCATTCCCACCAGCAGTGTAAAAGGGTTCCCTTTTCTGCACACCCTCTCCAGCATTTAGATTGCAGCCATTCTGACTGGCGTGAAATGGTACCTCATTGTGGTTTTGATTTGCATTTCTCTGATAATGAGTGGTGTTGAGCATCTTTCCATGTGTTTGTTAGACATCTGTTTGTCTTCTTTGGAGAAATGTCTCCTTAGTTCTTTGGCCCATTTTTTGATTGGGTCATTTATTTTTCTGGAATTGAGCTGCAAGGTTGTTTGCATATTTTTGAGATTTTGTTTGTCAGTTGCTTCATTTGCTATTATTTTCTCCCATTCCAAAGACTGTCTTTTCACCTTACTTATAGTTTCCTTTGTTGTGCAGAAGCTTTTGAATTTAATTAGGTCCCATTTGTTTATTTTTGCTTTCATTTCCAATATTCTGGAAGGTGGGTCATAGACGATCCTGCTGTGATTTATGTCGGAGAGTGTTTTGCCTATGTTCTCCTCTAGGAGTTTTATAGTTTCTGGTCTTACATTTAGATCATTAATCCATTTTGAGTTTATTTTTGTGTATGGTGTTAGAAAGTGTTCTAGTTTCATTCTTTTGCAAGTGGTTGACCAGTTTTCCCAGCACCACTTGTTAAAGAGATTGTCTTTAATGCATTGTATATTCTTGCTTCCTTTAGCAAAGATAAGGTGTCCATAGGTGTGTGGATTTATCTCTGGGCTTTCTATTTTGTTCCATTGATCTATATGTTCTGGCTTTGTGCCAATACCATGCTTTCTTGATGACTGTGGCTTTGTAGTAAAGCCTGAAGTCAGGCAGGTTGATTCCTCCAGTTCCATTCTTCTTTCTCAAGATTGCTTTGGCCATTCGAGGTCTTTTGTAATTCCATACAAATTGTGAAATTATTTGCTCTAGCTCTGTGAAAAATACCATTGGTAGCTTGATAGGGATTTCATTGAATCTATAAATTCCTTTGAGTAGTATACTCATTTTCATAATATTGATTCTTCCAATCAATGAACATGATATATTTCTCCATCTATTAGTGTCCTCTTAATGTCTCTGCTTTTTAATACATTGTCTAGGTTGATCAAAGCTTCTCTTCCAAGGAGCAAGTATTTTTCAACTTCATGGCTGCAGTCACCATCTGCAGTGAATTTGGAGCCCAAGAAAACAAAGTCTGTCACGGTTTCCATTGTTTCCCCATCAACTTGCCATGAAGTGATTTGCCATCATCTTCAGTTTTTGAATGTTGAATTCTAAACCAAATTTTTCACACTCTGCTTTCACTTTCATCAATAGGCTCTTAAGTTCTTGTTCTCTTTCTGCCATTTGGGTGATGTCATTTGTATATATGAAGTTATTGATGTTCCTCCCTCAATCTTGATTCCTGTCTTTGATTCATCCAGCCAGGCATTTCTCATGGTGTAATTTTCATATAAGTTAAATAAGCTGGGTAACAGTATATAGCCTTGATGTACTCCTTTCCCAGTTTGGAACCAGTGTGTTGTTCCATGTCCATTTCTAAATGTTGCTTCTATTTTTTTTTTAACCACAGCACTAAGTTGTATTAGGGATTTCATTAAAGTTAAATTTCTAGGATTGAAGGAGTCAGTTAGGGAACACAAAGCTCGTGAAGCCTCCTCAGATTCTTGACCTGCATACAGATTTCTCAGGAAGCAGATAAGTTGGTCTGATATTCCCATCTCTTTAGGAATTTCCCTGCGGAGGGCCCTCCGCAGAAAGAGAGAGGCAGTGGAACTTCCCTCAGCAAAGCGGAGGGGTCCTGAGGAGAGGCAAGCCTCCTGTCCGCCAACCCAGCCCCCCGGTGAGCGAGAGACAATCAGACGTGACAGGGGTTCTGTCTGAGCAGTTCCACTTTATTGCCCCAAACTCCCAGCTTATATAATATAGGCAAGCAGGGGGGTTTTAGGAGAGACTTTTCATAGTTGCACCAATCACATTAAAGGTCAAATCGTCATGTCTCTTCATTATAACAGGAGTCTATGGAGATCACATGCTGTTTACGTGCATGGAAATCAAGAGAGCCAATCGAAAAACTTTGACAAACAACATAGACCATGCCCCCATCTCTTCCGCCAGGCACCATCTTAGTTTCCGACCACAAAGCTAGCCCTTTTCTTTTTAAGGTTTCCCATTTAGGGCCTCACATTTCCCATAATTTGTTGTGATCCATATAGTCAAAGGATTTGGCATAGTCACTAAAGCAGAAATATATCTTTTTCTGGAAACTCTCTTGCTTTTTCTATGATCCAATAGTTGTTGGCAATGTGATTTCTGGTTCCTCTAACTTTTCTAAATCCAACTTGAGCATCTGCAACATGGTCCACATACTACTGAAACCTGGCTTGGAAAATTTTGAGCAACACTCTGCTAGCATGTGAGGTGAGCACAACTGTCTGGTAGTTTCCTGTGGCCACTGCTGAGTTTTCCAAATTTGCTGGCGTATTGAGTGCAGTACTTTCACAGCATCATTTTTCAGAATTTGAGATAGCTCAACTGGAATTCCATCACCTCCACTAGCTTTGTTCGTAGTGATGCTTTCTAAGGCCCACTTGACTTCACATTCCAGGATGTCTGGCTATAGGTGAGTGATCACACCATCCTGATTATCTGGCTCATGAAGATCTTTTTTTGTACAGTTCTTCTGTGTATTCTTGCCACATATTAAGATGTTAAGAATATCTTCTCTCACTGTTAGGTCCCTACCATTTCTATCCTTTATTGAGTCCATCTTTGCATGAATATTCCCTTGGTATCTCTAATTTTCCTGAAGAGAGCTCTAGTCTTTCCCATTCTAATGTTTTCCTCTATTTCTTTGCATTGATCACTGAGGAAGGCTATCTTATCTATCCTTGCTATTTGGAACTCTGCATCCAAATGGGTATATCTTTCCTGTTTTCCCTTTGCTTTTCACTCCTCTTCTTTTCACCACTGTTAATAACGCCTCCTCAGACAGCTATTTGGGTTTTTGCATTTCTTTTTCTTAAGGATACTCTTGGTTCCTATCTCCTGTACAATGTTATGAACCTCTGTCCATAGTTCATGAAGCACTCTATCAGATCTAGTCCCTTAAATCTATTTCTCACTTCCACTGTATAGTTTTAAGACATTTGATTTACAATGACCTGAATCAGCCATGAGTGTACATGTGTTCCTCATCCTGAACCCCTCTCCCAACTCCATCCCCATCTCATCCTTCAAGGTTATCCCAGTGAACTGGCTTTGAGTTTCCTGTTTCATGAATCCAACTTGGACGGATGATCTATTTCACATGTTTCAATGCTATTCTCTCAAATCATCCTACCCTCACCTTCTCCCACAGAGTCCAAAAGTCTGTTCTCTATATCAGTGTCTCTTTTGCTGTCTCATATACAGGGTCATTGTTACCATCTTTCTAAATTCCATATGTATGCATTAATTGGTGTTTTTTCTTTCTGACTTACTTCACTCTGTATAATAGACCCCAGTTTCACCCACCTCATTAGAACTGATTCCTATGTGTTCTTCTTGAGATGGGATTACCAGACCCACCTGACTTGCCTCTTGAGAAATCTATATGCAGGTCAGGAGGCAACAGTTAGAACTGGACATGGAACAACAGACTGGTTCCAAATGGGAAAAGGAGTGCATCAAGGCTACATATTGTCACCCTGCTTATTTAATTTATATGCAGAGTACATCATGAGAAACTCTGGACTGGAAAAAAATACAAGCTGGAATCAAGATTGCCAGGAGAAATACCAATAACCTCAGATATACAGATGAAACCATCCTATGGCAGAAAGTGAAGAGGAACTAAAAAGCCTCTTGATGAAACTGAAAGAAGAGAGTGAAAAAGTTGGCTTAAAGCTCAACATTCAGAAAATGAAGATCATGACATCCAGTCCCATCACTTCATGGGAAATAAATGGGGAAACAGTGGAAACAGTGTCAGACTTTATTTTGGGGGACTCCTAAATTACTGCAGATGGTGACTGCAGTCATGAAATTAAAAGACACTTACTCCTTGGAAAAACAGTTATGATCAACCTACATAGTATATTCAAAAGCAGAGACATTACTTTGCCAACTAAGGTCCATCTAGGCAAGGCTATGGTTTTTCCTGTGGTCATGTATGGGTGTGAGAGTTGGACTGTGAAGAAGACTGAGCACTAAAGAATTGATG
The DNA here is from genome assembly GCA_006408675.1 of Madoqua kirkii. NCBI lineage: Eukaryota > Metazoa > Chordata > Mammalia > Artiodactyla > Bovidae > Madoqua > Madoqua kirkii. The sequence continues at coordinate 30,390 of SJYC01074827.1, read as the reverse complement.
CTTTTGAACTGTGGTGTTGGAGAAGACTCTTGAGAGTCCCTTGGACTGCAAGGAGATACAACCCGTCCATTCTGAAGGAGATCAGTCCTGGGATTTCCTTGGAAGCAATGCTGCTAAAGCTGAAACTCCAGTACTTTGGCCACCTCATGCGAAAACTTGACTCATTAGAAAAGACACTGATGCTAGGAGAGACTGAAGGCAGAAGGAGAATGGGACGACAGAGGATGAGATGGCTGGATGGCATCATTGACTCAACGTCTGTGAGTCTGAGTGAGCTCCAGGAGTTGGTAATGGACAGGAAGGCCTGGAGTGCTGAGATTCATGGGGTCGCAAAGAGTCAGACACGACTGATCAACTGAACTGAACTGAACTGAATATTCCATTGTGCATATGTACCAAAGCTCTTTTATCCATTCATCTGCCAATGGACATCTAGGTTGCTTCCATATCATAGCTGTTTTAGACAATACTGCGATGAACATTGGGGTACACGTGTCTCTTTCAATTCTGGTTTCCTTGGTGTGTATGCCCAGCAGTGAGATTGCTGGGTTGTATGACAGTTCTATTTACAGTTTCTTAAGGAATCTCCACATTGTTCTCCATAGTGGCTGTACTGGTATGTATTCCCACCAACAGTATGAGTGTTTACTTTTCTCCACACCCTCTCCAGCATTTATTGTATGTAGACTTTTTGATAGCAGCCATTCTGATTGGCATGAGATGGTATCTCATTAAGGTTTTAATTTGCATTTATCTGACAGTAAGTGATGTTGAGCATCTTTTCATGCATTTGTTAGCCATCTTATATCTTCTTTGGAGAAATGTCTGTATAGTTCTTTGGCCCATTTTTTGATTGGGTCATTTATTTTTTCTGGAATTGAGCTTATTTTTGTGCATGATGTTAGAAAGTGTTTTAGTTTCATTCTTTTATAGGTAGTGGACCAGTTCTGCCAGAACCACTTGTTAAAGAGATTATCTTTTCTCCATTGTATAGTCTTGCCTCCTGTGTAAAAGATAAGGTATCCATAGGCGGGTGGGTTTATCTCTGGAATTTCTATTTTATTCCCTTGATGTATATTTCTGTCTTTTAGCCAGTATCATGCTGTCTTGATGACTGCTGCTTTGTAGTATAGTCTGAAGTCAGGCAGGATGATTACTCCAGTTCCATTCTTCTTTCACAAGATTGCTTTGGCTATTTGAGATTTTTTTGTATTTTCATACAAATTTTGAAATTATTTGTTTTAGTTCTGTGAAAAGTGCCATTGGTACCTTGATAGGGAGTACACTGAATCTATAGACTGGTTTGAGTATTATATTTATTTTCACTATATTGAGTCTTCCAATCCATGAACATGATATATTTCTCCATCTATCTGTCATTTTTTATTTCTTTCACCAACTTTTATATTTTTCTATACATAGGTGTTTTGTTTCTTTAGGTAAACTTATTCCTAAGTACTTTATTCTTTTCATCTCAAAGGTTAATAGATTTGTTTCCTTAATTTCTTTTCTGTTTTCTCATTGTTACTGTATAGAAGTAGAAGAGATTTTGTATATTAATTTTATATCCTGCAACTTTACTATATTCATTGATTAGTTCTTGTAATTATCTAGTGGTGTGTTTAGGGTTTTCTAAGTAGAGGATCATGTCATCTGAAAACAGTGAGAGCTTTATTTCTTTTCCAGCTTGGATTCTTTTTATTTCTTTTTCTTCTCTGATTGCTGTGCCTAAAACTTCCAAAACTATGTTGAATGGTAGTGGTGAAAGTGGGCACCCCTGTCTTGTTCCTGACTTTAGAGGAAATGCTTTCAATTTTTCACCATTGAGGGTATGTTTGCTGTGGGTTTATTATATATGACTTTTATTATATTGAGCTGTGCTCCTTCTATGTCTACTTTCTGGAAGGTTTTTTATCATAAATAGATGTTGAATTTGATCAAAGGTTTGCTCTGCATCTATTGAGATAATCATATGGTTTTTATCTTTCAATTTGTTAATTTGGTGTATCACATTGATTGATATGCAAATGTTGAAGAATCCTTGCATCCTTGGGATAAAGCCCACTTGGTCATGATGTATGATCTTTTTAATAAGTTGTAGGATTCTGTTTTCTGAATTTTGTTGAGGACTTTTGCATTTATGTTCATCAGTGATATTGGCCTGTAGTTTTCTTTTTGTGTGTGTGGCATCTTTGTCTAGTTTTGGTATTAAGCTGATGGTATTTGCTATTAGGCCTCATAGAATGCGTTTGGTCGTTTACATTCCTTTGCAATTTTCTGGAAGTGCTTGACTAGGATAGGTGTTAGCTCTATAACTTAGAGATAACTATAACTCTCTATGACTTAGTTAGCTCTATAACTCTCTAACTTAGAGAGTTTTTGGTAGAATTCGCCTGTGAAGCCATCTGGTTCTGCCCTTTTGTTTCTTGGAAGATTTTTGGCTATAGTTTCGATTTTTGTGCTTGTGATGGGTCTGTTGAGATTTTCTATTTCTTCCTAATTCAGTTTTGGAAGCTTATACTTTGCTAAGAATTCACCCATTTCTTCTAAGTTGTCCATTTTTATTGTCATGTAGTTGCCAATAGTAGCCTTTTATGATCCTTTCTGTTTCTGTTTTGTGTGTTGTGATTTCTCCATTTTCATTTATAATTTTGTTGATTTTATTCTTCTCACTTTTTTCTTGATGAGTCTGGCTAATCGTTTCTCTATTTTATTTATCTTCTCAAAGAACCAATTTTAGTTTTGTTGATTTTTGCTATAGTTTCGTTTCTTTTTCATTTATTTCTGCCCTTATTTTTATTTCTTTCTTTCTGCTAACCTGGGGTTCTTCATTTCTTCTTTGTCTAGTTGCTTTAGGTGTAAAGTTAGGTTATTTATTTTATTTTTCTCTTGTTTCTTGAGGTAAGCTTATATTGCTATGAACCTTCTCTTAGCACTGCTTTTACAGAATCCCATAGGTTGTGGGTTGTTGTATTTTCATTTGTTTCTATGCATATTTTGATTTCATTTTTATTTCTTCTGTGATTTGTTGGTTATTCAGAAGTGTGTTGTTTAGCCTCTAATGTTCTTATTTTTACTAGGTTTTTTTTCCCTATAGTTGACATCCAAGCTTACCCAATTGTGATCAGAACAAGATGCTTGAAATTATTTCACTATATTTTTTTAATTTACCAAAGCTAGATTTATGGCCCAGGATGTGATCTATCCTGGAGAATGTCCTACATGCCCTTGAGAAAAAGGTGAAATTCACTGTTTGGGGGTGAAATGTCCTATAGATATTAATTAAGTCTAACTGGTCCATTGTATCATTTAAAGTTTGTGTTTCTTTGCTAGTTTTCTGTTTGGTTGACCTACCCGTAGGTGTGAGTGGAGTATTAAAGCCTCTCACTATTATTGTGTTATTGTTAATTTCCCCTTTCCTATTTGTTAACATTTGCCTTACATATTTCAGTGATCCTATTTTGGGTGCATATATAATTGTTATATTCTCTTCTTGGCCTGATCCTTTGATCATTAAGTAGTATCTTTCTTTGTCTCTTTTCACAGCCTTTATTTCAAAGTCTATTTTACCTGATATGAGAATTGCTACTCCTGGTTTCGTTTGTTCTCGATTTGTATAAAATATCTTTTTCCAGCCCTTCACTTTCAGTCTGTACACATCCATTGTTTTGAGGTGGGTCTCTTATAGACAGCATATATGGAGGTCTTATTGTTGTATCCATTCAGCCAGTTTTTGTCTTTTGATTAGGACATTCAATCCATTTGCATTCAAGGTAATTATTGATAAATATGATCCCATTGCCATTTATTTTCCTGTTTGGTGTTCGAGTTTATAAACCTTTTTTGTGTTTCCTGTCTAGAAAAGATCATTTAGCATTTGTTGAAGGGCTGGTTTGGCGGTAATGAATTCTCTCAGCCTTTGCTTTTCTGTAAAGTTTTTTATTTCTCCTATATATTTGAATGAGATCCTTGCTGGGCATAGTAATCTGGGTTGTAGCTTTTTCTCTTTCATCACTTTAACTATGTCCTGCCATTCAATTCTGGCCTGAAGAGTTTCTATTGAAAGATCACCTGTTATCATAATGGGGATGCCCTTTTGTGTTGTTTGTTGCTTTTCCCTTGCTGCTTTTAATATTTGCTCTTTGTGTTTGATCTTTGTTAATTTGGTTAATATGTGTCTTGGGGTGTTTCACCTTGGATTTATCCTGTTTGGGGTGCTCTGGGTTTCTTGGACTTGAGTGGTTATTTCCTTCCCCATTTTAGGGACTTTTCAACTATTATTATCTCCTCAAATATTTTCTCATGCTCTTTCTTTTAGTCTTCTTCTGGGACTCCTATGATTTGAATATTGGAGCATTTAACATTGTCCCAGAGTTCTCTGAAGTTGTCCCCATTTCTTTTAATTCTTTTTTTTTCCTCTCTACTTCATTTATTTCCACCATTCATCTTCCACTTCACTTATTGTATCTTCTGCCTCAGTTATTCTACTGTTGGTCCCCTCCAGAGTACTTTTGATCTCAGTTATTGCAATATTGTTTATTGATTGACTCTTTTTTTATTTATCCTAGATCCTTGTTAAATATTTTTTGCATCTTCTGAATCCTTGTCTCTAGTCTGTAGGTGTTGTCACTCAGTCGTGTCCAACTCTTTGTGATCCCATGGACTGTAGCCTACCAGGCTCCTCCATCCATGGGATTTTCCAGGCAAGAATACTGGAAAGGGGTGCCATTTCCTTCTCCAGGGGATCTTCCCAACCCAGGGATTGAACCCGAGTTTCCTGCATTGCAAGCAGATGCTTTACCCTCTGAGCCACCAGGGAAGCCCTGTCTCTGGTCTACTTATCTGTAACTGCATTCTGTTTTCAATTTTGGATCATCTTTACTAACATTATTCTGAATTCTTTTTCAGGTAGACTCCTTATCTTCTCATCTTTTGTTTGATTCGGTGGGCATTTATGATGTTCTTTTACCTGCTGAATATTTCTCTGTCATTTCATTTTGTTTAGATTTCTGTGTTTGGGGTGGCCTTTCTGTATGCCAGAAGTTTGTGGTTCCTTTTTATTGTGAAGCTTGCTCCCTATGGCTAGGGTTGGAGTAGTGGCTTGTCAAGGTTTCTTGGTTAGGGGAGCTTTCATCTGTTTTCTGGTGAATGGAGCTGGATTTTTTCCCTCTGGAATGCACTGAAGTGACTGGTAGTGAGTTTTGACATGTCTATGGGCTTAGCGTGGCTTTGGGAAGCCTGTATTTAATGCTCAGGACTGCATTCCTGTATTGCTAGAGAATTAGCATGGTATATCTTGCTCTGGAATTTGTTGGCTCTTGGGTGAATCTTGGTTTCAGTGTAGGTATGGAGGCTTTTGGATGAGTTCTTTTCTATTAATGTTCCCTAGAATCAGGAGATCTCTGGTCTTCTCAAGTTTTGGATTTAAGCCTCCTGTCTCTGGTTTTCAGTCTTATTCTTACAGTATCCTTAAGACTTCACCATCCATACAGCACAGATGATAAAATATCTTGAGTAATCATGAAAATATTCTCCACAGTGAGGGACACCCAGAGAGATTCAAAGAGTTATATGGAGAAGAGAAGAGGGAGGAGGGAGATAGAGGTGACCAGGAGGAGAAGAGGGGGAATCAAAATGGAAGAGAGCAATCTAGCCAGTAATCAATTCCTTATATGCTCTCCACAGTCTGGAACACCCAGAGAGGTTCATGAGTTACATAGAGAAGAGAAGAGGGAGGAGGGAGACAGAGGTGACTAGGAGGAGAAGAGGGGGTGGCAAAAGGGTAAAGAGCAATCAAGCCAGTAATCACATCCCTAAGTGAAAATAGATATTGAAGAATAGATTCTTAATGGTACAAAATTGATAACAAATACCAGAAAATAAAGATTAAAAATCTAGAGTAGAGATTAAACTCTCAAAAATACAATATTAAAAACAGAACACAAAACAATCAAAAATCATATATATATATATATATATATGACATTTGCTTTAAAAAAATAGAGTGGTTTATTGCAAGGTAACAGTAGGTTATAGAAGTGAAAATTAAAGGAGTAATAAAGAACTTAAAAATGAAAACAATTTAAAATAATAATAGTAAAAATATTTCTAGAAATTTCTTTGGAGCTGTTGTGGGCAGTGTGGGGTCAGTTCAATCTCACATAATTCCTTGTTCCAGCTTGTACTTCTTCTCAAGGTCTATAGGCCCCTTCCAATGCTTAGTCAATGTTAACTACAGGGTTTTAATCTGTTGCACCTGCAACTTGCAGAGCAGTTTCCTCTTTTTTGTTCATTTTGGCTTCCTCTGTTTGCAAGTCTATTCAGTGTCTAATTTTTTCCCTGACATGAGGGGGCAAAAGTGGTCACTTATTTAGGCTCACTTGTTCAGTTTGCATTGTGGGCAGGGAGGGACACTGCAAACAAATATCACTGGCATGTGTGGGGAGTGACCACAGTGTATAGACCACACTGCATTTGCCCCAGCCCACTGAGGCATGTGCTTTCTTGGTCTACATTGCTCAGGTTCCAGGTTGTTCTCCCAGTATACTGTCCAAAGTGGATCATGTGTTTCATGCACTTCCCAGGTCTAAGCCACTCAGGTTCAGGTTCTCAGGTACTCCACAAAGGCATAGACTTGTTGGGCATGTGTTTTGTGCCTTTCCCAAATCCAAGAAGCTCAAATGACCAGGCGCTTGGCAAGCGCACTGTCTCAGGTGGGCCATTCATCTTAATTAAAATTAATCACCTCCCCAGTTCCAGCACTCGGTTCCCCAGGTGCACCACAAGAGCACTGTCTCTGGTGTACTGTGTGTCTCTGAGGAGCTGATGTGGTTAGCAACTATGAGAAGCCTGCTCATAGTTTGGTGGAGGATGTCATCTCTGAGGCCGAGATTGTCCCAACAGTTCTGGCTGTTGCTTGCCTGCCTCTTTCTCTCCAGCGGGAGGAGGGGCCTATACACAGCCTGCTAGGTCTCCTTTGGTATTCATTTAATCCTTCATTCTGTGAGCAGACCAGTCTTCCTGTTAGGTTAGAGCCTTTCATGGGAACATCCTCTTTATTTTTTCCCTTTCTGGTTATCCCACAGTTTGGGTTGCTATCTCATGTTAGCTCCCTCAGATTGTCCTCAGGACATTCAAGCCCAGTCTTTACTCTAAGGACCAATGGTGCAGCCTGCACCTCCCTGTCCAGCCCCTGCTCACTGATGGTGGACATGAGCATGTGGGCTACTTCTCCACTGGGAGTGGTGATTAGGCACGTATTCTATGTTTTTGTTTTTGTTTTGTTTTGTTTTGTTTTGTTTTGTTTTCTCTCAGTTATGTTGGGAGATTCCAAACTCTGAGATTCCAAAACTCTCCACAGACCAGCCAGTGAGATGGTTTCCCGCTGTTTGGAAACTACTCCTCCTTGACGACTCCCTCCCCAGGATGGGTCTCTGTCCATAACTTTTTGGTCTCTCTTTTTGTCTTCTATATTTTGTCCTACCTCCTTTCCAAGAGAATGGGCTACCTTTCTGGGAGCCTAGTATCCTCCAACAGCATCCAAAAGTTGTTTGGTGGGAGTTGCTCAGCATTCAAATGATCTTTTGGTGAATTTGTTGGGGAGAAAGTGGTCTCGCCATCCCATTCCTCTGCTGTCTTGGGACCACCCCCAAATTTATACATTGGTAAACCACTTAAATATAACTGCTGCCCCCCCCAAAGAAGTATCATTTTGGAAATTTTTTAACATTGTATAAATCCCATTATTCTGTATATATCCCCTGATAATCAACTATGTTTTGTGTGACATTTTTAGTTGAAGGAGAGTTGATTTACAATATTGTGTTAGTTTCAGGTGTACAGTAAAAGGAAGATTATACACACACATATATAAATTCTTTTTTCAGATTGATTTCCATCATAGGTTATTACAAAATATTAAATATAGTACCCTGTGCTATACAATAAGTCCTTGTTTATACACTCTATATATAGACACTTATATACAGTTTATATGAACTATTTTTAACTGACCCATTTGTATCTATGTAACAACACAAGAGAAGACTCTACACATAGACATCACCAGATGGTCAACAATGAAATCAGATTGATTATATTCTTTGCAGCCAAAGATGGAGAAGCTCTATACACTCAACAAAAACAAGACCAGGAGCTGACTGTGGCTCAGATCATGAAATGTTTATTACCAAATTCAGACTGAAATTGAAGAAAGTAGGGAAAACTGCTAGACCATTCAGGTATGACCTAAATCAAATCCCTTATGATTATACAGTGGAAGTGAGAAATAGATTTAAGGGCCTAGATCTGACAGAGAGAGTGCCTGATGAACTATGGAATGAAGTTCGTGACATTGTACAGGAGACAGGAATCAAAACCATCCCCATGGAAAAGAAATGTAAAAAGGCAAAATGGCTGTCTGGGAAGGCCTTACAAATAGCTGTGAAAAGAAGAGAAAGCAAAGGAGAAAAGGAAAGATATAAGCATCTGAATGCAGAGTTCCAAAGAATAGCAAGAAGAGATAAGAAAGCCTTCTTCATTCAGTGATCAATGCAAAGAAATAGAGGAAAACCACAGAATGGGAAGACTAGAGATTTCTTCAAGATAATTAGAGATACCAAGGGAACATTTCATGCAAAGATGGGCTCTTTTATTGACTACACCAAAGCCTTTGACTGTGTGGATCACAATAAACTGTGGAAAATTCTGAGAGAGATGGGAATATCAGACCACCTGATATGCCTCTTGAGAAATCTGTATGCAGGTCAGGAAGCAACAGTTAGAACTGGACATGGAACAACAGACTGGTTCCAAATAGGAAAAGGAGTACATCAAGGCTGTATATCGTTACACTGCTTATTTAACTTCTATGCAGAGTACATCAGGAGAAATGCTGGTCTGGAAGAAACACAAGCAGGAATCAAGATTGCCAGGAGAAATAGCAATAACCTCAGATATGCAGATGAAACCATCCTTATGGCAGAAAGTGAAGAGGAGCTAAAAAGCCTCTTGATGAAAGTGAAAGAAGAGAGTGAAAAAGTTGGCTTAAACTCAACATTCAGAAAACAAAGATCATGGCATCCGGTCCCATCACTTCATGGGAAATAGATAGGGAAACAGTGGAAATCGTCTCAAAGTTTATTTTTCTGGTCTCCAAAATCACTGCAGATGGTGACTATAACCATGAAATTAAAAGACGCTTACTCCTTGGAAGAAAAGTTATGACCAACCTAAATAGTATATTCAAAAGCAGAGACATTACTTTGCCGACTAAGGTCCGTCTAGGCAAAGCTATGGTTTTTCCTGTGTCATGTATGGATGTGAGAGTTGGACTGTGAAGAAGACTGAGCACTGAAGAATTGATGCTTTTGAACTGTGATATTGAAGAAGACTCTTGAGCGCCCCTTGGACTGCAAGGTGATCCAACCAATCCATTCTGAAGGAGATCAACCCTAGGATTTCTTTGGAAGGAATGATGCTAAAGCTGAAACTCCAGTACTTTGGCCACCTCATGCAAAGACTTGACTCATTGGAAAAGACTCTGATGTTGGGAGGGATTGAGGGCAGGAGGAGAAGGGGAAGACAGAGGATGAGATGGCTGGATGGCATCACTGACTTGATGGATGTGAGTCTGAGTGAACTCCAGGAGATGGTGATGAACAGGGAGGCCTGGCGTGCTGCAATTCATGGGGTCACAAAGAGTCGGGCACGACTGAGCGGCTGAACTGAACTGAGCTCTTATTCATTCATTTCTATTCATTTATATTCTTTCTATTGTTTTCTTTTCCATATAACCAATGCCTCAAAATTCTCAATTTTGTAAATGTCTCCTTATGCACATATGTGCTTTCTCTACTTTAGTTACTTTTAGTCAGTAACTAAAAGTAACATTGCTGGCTCAGTATGTATGAACATCCATGACTACATTAGACAATTTCGGTTGCTCTCACAGTGGTCTATATTCTAACCTGTGAAATGTGAGAGCTACTGCATCTATACATCATTACAAATGGTTGACATTGTCAGACTTCTAAATCTTTGCCAACTATAGGATATGAAAAGATACTTCTTAGTCATTTAACTGGCATTTCACTGATAACTTGTGAAGTTAAAAAATATATTCACGTGTTCATTATCCATTATCCACAGAAGAACTGCTTTATATCACACTCTATATTTTGTAATGACAAAAAGTACTCTATTCCAATGAAAGTATCTAACACTGACTTCTCAGGTAATTGAAACTTAATAAGGAAGATCTTTCACTTGAATGGGGCCTCCCAATATCCCTTAAACACATCCACTGCTGCGTTAGAGAAAGACTGTTTCTCAGTCATCATTCTTGCGATCCACAAAGTATGATCACATACTACAAAGTATGATTAGATATATACACCCCCCAAGCACCGACACTGAGTTAAAATCCTCATTTACTACTTGTTATGTGTGACTTTGGATAAAAACTTATCTCAGTGCCTCAGTTTCCTCAACTTGAAATGAGGTAATAATATAATTCCAACCCTCAGATTCTAAATGCAAACAGGATTGTTGGGAGTATATAATAACTGGTAACTGATGTTAAGTTAGACTATTGTCTGGGCACAGTAATTATGATGATAATGGTGATAGTGTATTAGACACAGCATCAGTCACGTGACACAATAGGTAAACTGAGATGTGAGAACATCCTTCAGTAATCACAGTTTGGTCTATGTAATTTGCTTCATGCAAATGGCATATAATTAAGTTTTGAACCATTATGTTTCTCCTCATCTCCATAGATTTTTTAAATTATTTTTGTCCTATTAAAGTATTTTTTATTGCTATTTCACAGAAAATTTCTCTCCATTTACATAGATCCCCTGCAAACCTTAATAAATGTTGTGAAAATGCTTTGAAACTTGTCAGTGAAAAATATTATGAAAATGTAAGTGGTTTCCACTTTCAGGGACTCAAAAGGTGAATCTCTAGAAGCAAAAAATATCCTTTTCCAAAATCTTAGCAAGAAACAACAACCTTAGAATCTTACTATAACTGGAAATATAATTTGATTGTAATGCTACAAAATAATATCCTTGACCCCAGAACTAAAATCTGGGTTAAAAGCTTTAAGACCAGAGACATTCCTTATAATTGACTAGGAATCTCCATAACGGACTAGAAATTGAAGGATCAAGATAAAAAATTATGACAGCAAAATGAGATAGCTGATACCTATCAGTACTGAAATCTAATCACAAACTGGAAATAAGGCATATTCAATAACACATTTAAAATAGTGTCCAATATTTCTTCCATGTTCATAAATCATGTGCATGTCTCTGTTTTCTGTCAAGAGAAACTACACAGAATGATAAAAATGATGAATTTTCAAATTTGCTACTCCCTTTTTTGTTTATGGTAACCTAACATTCAATACAGTTCAGTTCACTTCAGTCACTCAGTCATGTCTGACTCTTTGTGACCCCATGAATCACAGCACACAGGCCTCCCTGTCCATCACCAACTCCCAAATTCACTTAGCCTCATGTCCATCAAGTCAGTGATGCCATCAGGCCATCTCATCCTTGGTCATCCCCTGCTCCTCCTGCCCTCAATCCCTTCCAGAATCACAGTCTTTTCCAATGAGTCAAGTCTTCTCCTGAGGTGGCCAAAGTACTGGAGTTTCAGCTTTAGCATCATTCCTTCCAAGAAATCCCAGGGTTGATCTTCAGAATGGACTGGTTGGATCACCTTGCAGTCCAAGGGATTCTCAAGAGTCTTCTCCAACACCACAGTTCAAAAGCATCAATTCTTTGGTGCTCAGCCTTCTTCACAGTCCAAGTCTCACATCCACACATGACCACAGGAAAAACCATAGCCTTGCCTAGATGGACCTTAGTCGGCAAAGTAATGTCTCTGCTTTTGAATATACTTTCTAGGTTGGTCATAACTTTTGTTCCAAGGAATGTTGCTGCTGCTAAGTCACTTCAGTCGTGTCCGACTCTGTGTGACCCCATAGATGGCAGCCCACCAGGCTCCTCTGTCCCTGGGATTCTCCAGGCAAGAACACTGGAGTGGGTTACCATTTCCTTCTCCAGTGCATGAAAGTGAAAAGTGAAAGGGAAGTCGCTCAGTCCTATCCGACTCGTAGCGACCCCATGGACTGCAGCCTACCAGGCTCCTCCGTCCATGGGATTTGCCATGTAAGAGTACGGGACTGGGGTGCCATTGCCTTCTCCATCCAAGGAATAAGCATATTTTAATTTCATGGCTACAGTCACCGTCTGCAGAGATTTTGGAGCCCAAAAATGTAAAGTCTGAAAATGTTTCCACTGTTTCCTCATCTATTTCCCATGAAGTGATGGGACCGGATGCCATGATCTTTGTTTTCTGAATGTTGAGTTTAAGCCAACATTTTCGCTCTTCTCTTTCACTTTCATCAAGAGGCTTTTTAGCTCCTCTTCACTTTCTGCCATAAGGATGGTTTCATCTGCATATCTGAGGTTATTGCTATTTCTCCTGGCAATCTTGATTCCTGCTTGTGTTTCTTCCAGACCAGCGTTTCTCATGATGTACTCTGCATAGAAGTTAAACAAGCAGTGTGACAATATACAGCTTTGATGTACTCCTTTTTCTATTTGGAACCAGTCTGTTGTTTCATGTCCAGTTCTAACTGTTGCTTCCTGACCTGCATACAGATTTCTCAAGAGGCAGGTCAGGTGGTCTGGTATTCCCATCTCTTGAAGAGTTATCCACAGTTTACTGTGATCCACACAGTCAAAGGCTTTGGCATAGGCAATAAAGCAGAAATAGATGTGTTTCTGGAACTCTCTTGCTTTTCCCATGATCCAGCTACAGTTGGCAATTTGATCTCTGGTTCCTCTGCCTTTTCTAAAACCAGCTTGAACATCAGGAAGTTCACGGTTCACGTATTGCTGAAGCCTGGCTTGGAGAATTTTGAGCATTACTTTACTAGCATGTGAGATGAGTTTAATGGTGCGGTAGTTTGAGCATTCTTTGGCACTGCCTTTATTTAGGATTGGAATGAAAACTGACCTTTTCCAGTCCCAAGGCCACTGCTGAGTTTTCCAAATTTGCTGGCATATTGAGTGCAGCACTTTCACAGCATCATCTTTCAGGATTTGAAATAGCTCAACTGGAATTCCATCACCTCCACTAGCTTTGTTCGTAGTGATGCTTTCTAAGGCCCACTTGACTTCACATTCCAGGATGTCTGGCTCTAGATGAGTGATCACACCATCGTGATTATCTGGGTCGTGAAGATCTTTTTTGTACAGTTCTTCTATGTATTCTTGCCACCTCTTCTTAATACCTTCTGCTTCTGTTAGGTCCAGACCATTTCTGTCCTTTATTGAGCCCATCTTTGCATGAAATGTTCCCTTGGTATCTCTAATTATCTTGAAGAAATCTCTAGTCTTCCCATTCTGTGGTTTTCCTCTATTTCTTTGCATTGATCACTGAATGAAGAAGGCTTTCTTATCTCTTCTTGCTATTCTTTGGAACTCTGCATTCAGATGCTTATATCTTTCCTTTTCTCCTTTGCTTTCTCTTCTTTTCACAGCTATTTGTAAGGCCTTCCCAGACAGCCATTTTGCCTTTTTACATTTCTTTTCCATGGGGATGGTTTTGATTCCTGTCTCCTGTACAATGTCACGAACTTCATTCCATAGTTCATCAGGCACTCTCTCTGTCAGATCTAGGCCCTTAAATCTATTTCTCACTTCCACTGTATAATCATAAGGGATTTGATTTAGGTCATACCTGAATGGTCTAGCAGTTTTCCCTACTTTCTTCAATTTCAGTCTGAATTTGGTAATAAACATTTCATGATCTGAGCCACAGTCAGCTCCTGGTCTTGTTTTTGTTGAGTGTATATAGCTTCTCCATTTTTGGCTGCAAAGAATATAATCAATCTGATTTCAGTGTTGACCGTCTGGTGATGTCCATGTGTAGAGTCTTTTCTTGTGTTGTTGGAAGAGGGTGTTTGCTATGACCAGTGTATTTTCTTGGCAAAACTCTATTAGTCTTTGCCTTGCTTCATTCTGCATTCCAACCAACAGTTCCTCATCCCTTTCCAGAGTCATCTTCACATATTTCCAATTCACAGTTTTACTTTATATTTTGAAGACTTTTTTAATATGTAATAAATTATATAATTATATGGATACTTCATCTGCAACCTATTTTCAATGAACCATAGATCATGAACATTTGTAATATAAATATTCCTTACATAAACTATCTCTCTGTAATTGCAGCAGTTTATTCTGACATATCATTAAATGCATTTATCCATTCCCCTACTGATAGACATTTTGGGTTCTCCACATTTTTCTTACTGTCAAACATGGAAAGCATTATACAGAAGTGTCAATATTTTTATATTTAAGCAAAGACAGGTATGGCACATAAGTATATTTACTTGAAGTGTAATTTCTTGGTTATGAAGTGATCATTTTAAGTGTGCATAGCATCTACAATGGAAACTTCCAAACATATTGCCTTAATTTGTACTTGTACTAGTGGTATATGCAAGTGAGGGATCCCTCATAAAACTGTCAACATTTAACATAATCAAGCCTTTCTAAGACTGTGTCTGTCTGATAGAGTGAAACATACATCTCACTGAACTTTAGATTTGCATTTTCTTGACATTTCATAAGGTTAAGAATCTTTGATAAGATTATTGCTTATACAGTTCCAAAAAAATAATTATAACTGAACCACTGTGCTGTACACTTGATACTATATATCAACCATATTTAAATAAAATTTAAAACTTGTTCTATATATTCTAATACATACTATATATAATATATATACCTTATGTGTACATATGACATTTATGAAGCATTTTATTATACAATGTTTTCAGTTTTGATGTAATCAATTTGCAAATGGATGTTGAAATTGTATAATGATTAGTAAGGCCTTCACCTCAGATGCCACATTCTATAGAGTATTTTCTTCTAAAAATATATTTTAGGTTTATTTACTTTCTTCCTTTAATATATTGTTTTGTTGTTGCTTTGTTTGCTTGCTGTTGTCACATGCCAATGGAATAATTCATTTCCTGCTCTGCCCCAAGTTAGTCTTTGTTTTCATACTCAATTAGTACATTTTCAGTGACTGTAAATCCTATCTGTTTACTTTGAATATATGTAATACAATCATTTATTTAAAAATGCTTATAAGCCTTTTCCTTCATATCATCATTTTAAAAATATCTTGTACTTCCTCTAAAGCCTTTACCCCTAAATCGATTCTGATTCTAAATTTGATTTCTATCCAAACTATGAAGCCTTCTCATCATGCAAGCTGAAGTCGTCAAGAATATTAACCCTGCAGCTTTAGAATTCACCTGTGGGTCTTTGTAAATCTCTGACCATCCTAGGCAAAAGCAACTTAGAGACACTTTTGTTTTCTAAATAGGATCATAATTTCCTTAATCTTCTGATAAATATTCCCTCTACTAAATATATGTATACACTTTTTGTAAAGAATACTTGAATATATTAGAAAACTCAAGTTCTTGTCCAGTGGATCTAGCAGTTGTGCGATTTGTTAAGATCTTTTATCCAGCCTACACCTTGCCTCCTGTTAAATTCTGGCTGGACAATACACTCCTTAGTGAATTGTCTGTTTCATGCTTTTTTCTCCTTCTGAGCAGTCTGTACCATGCCTTTTGAACTCTATTGGCTTGCATTTTTGTATTCAGATTCTGCATCATACTTTTTAATTAAAAACCCTATCTCTTTCCTCAAATTGTCTTTAGTTTTTTCCAGTTAGTTTTTCAGCTAAAAGCTCTTTAAGGAAAAAATTTTAAAGACTTATTATTATTGCCATTTTCCCTCATTTCTTTCCCACATTTTTCCCATGGTCAGACTTCAAGAAATCCATTGCTGAAACTGACTGTTTTCATTATTCTACACACATTTTTCTCATCTAATGCCCTTTATTGCCTTACAAGGGAATTATTACTCTCTTTATTCTTTTGGTAGAAGTCTTAACACTTCCTGTGATGTTCCTTATGTCTGTCCAAAGATGTCATATCATTGGTCTCATTTCTCATTGGTATCATTTCTCTTTTAGAATTTGAAACCTTGATGTATGTAACCTATATCAACTCCCAATATCTGCCAGATCTCTCTAAGTGAACATGATACCATTTTTCCTTCAGTAAAAACAGTAAACATCATACACAAATAAAATATACAAATAATAAAAGAACAAAAAATAAGACTATCACTTGGAAATCATATCAATATAGCACATGTCTATCCCACAGTCTAGTATATTGCCAGAGATTCAGGTATTTTTATAAAGGAGCTTGTAAGAAAAGCCCATTCTTGTGACTCAGTACAGTTTGGACTAAGAAACTGGATGAGATAGATGGGTATACTCAGATCTTAAGTCTAAACCACTCATATGGGGATAGCTCAGTGATCTGGAGAAACTTGAAGAAGGTTAACGAACAATTTACATGCCTCCCAATCTTTCACCTGTATTAAAATCTAAAATCTCTAAAACTGCTAAACATATAACTACCCTTTTTCCAGCCTCTATCTTTAGGCTTATCAAGCTTAATATAGTTAAGAATCATCTGAAAATCTTATAAAAATGAAGATTCTAATTCAGCAGGTGTGGTTGGGGCCTAAAATTCTACATTTCTAAAAACTTCCTGAGAGTTGACACAGATCTGTGGACCACACCCTGAGTCCCAGGTCTCAGATTCATTCTTTTCATTGAAGAAACTGCTAGATGTTTCTGATTATGAAGACAATTACTCTGACCAGTAATGGTGACTGTAAAATAGCTCACATTTATGTGACATTTCAAGCTGACAGAATACTTTGACATTAGTTGGATCTTTCTGATATTTACAGTAATTCCCAGAAAAGGCAGGATATTAATTAATCAGAGGAGAAGTTGAGGAATGTTAACTTTCCTGGTCAAGGTCATGCAAGAAATAAGTGGCAAGGTGATCTGTGAGGTTCCCTCAGACGTAGAGACAGTATAACAAAATAGCCAAAAGCACAGCCTTTGGACATCACCTGTCTTTGAATCAGGTGACTTCCCTGATAGCTCTGTTGGTAAAGAATTCACCTGCAATGCAGAAGACCCTGGTTCAATTCCTGGGTCAGGAAGATCCACTGGAGAAGAGATAGGCTACTCATTCCAGTATACTAAGGCTTCCCTTGTGGCTCAGCTGGTAGAGAGTCCACCCATGATGTGGGAGATCTGGATTCGATTCCTGGGTTGGGAAGATCTCCTGGAGAAGGGAAAGGCTACCCACTCCAGTATTCTGGCCTGGAGAATTCCAGGTACTATACAGTCCATGTTACAAAGGGTCGGACACCACTGAGCCACTTTCACTATCTTTGAATACCGCTTCCTTCACATCTTAACTATATACAGTATCACAAGTTACATAACCTCTCTATTTTAGTTTCCTCATATATAACCTGAACATGCCTATTTCATACACTTGTTGGATTCAGTCATCTCTAAAGTCCCTAGTATAGATAGCTGTCATTTGTAATCACGACATAAATGGTGACTACTACTGGTGTTTTGTTTTTGTCCTTGGTATTCCAGAATGCTGGTGAATTTCCCCATTACTTAGCAAAACCCTAGTGCCCATCTATAAGAAATATCAAACTTCCCTGAAGCACTTGACCACCATAGACTCTACGTGAAAAATATGACAGAATTAGACACCTCAGTGAGCCCTTTTTCGGTGTGTTTCTATTTAGTTGGATACAGGGGAGAACTTGCAGGTTGTAGCCTATCGATGTGTTGTTATGTATACAAAGAAATTCTGCATGCAGAGTTTCTAGTATGGCTCCTTTCACAAGCCTACAGATTCATGCACATTTTCTTAAAGTGCAGAATAGAAGTTATTTTTTGGATAATAGGATGCTGGTGAACCATTATATGGCCCAGTTTCACATGGTTTCATCACTTATGTTTTCTGCAAAATTGACTGAGAAGTGCCCCAAGAAAAAGCAAGATGAAATAGCTGTACCATATAGATCATACTAACATCCAAGATAGGGTAGCACAATCTTTTTAAATGCCTCAACAAATAAAAACTATTCATTCTATCTTGGATTAGTTTTTTTTTTTTATTAGATGGACTAATGGTGCAGTGTTTTTCTTATTTAAAATTATCATAACTTTTTTTTTGTAACATATCAATTCTGTGGTTGGAAAGTTCATATTTCTAGGTATTTTGACTCATAATCATTTCTCCTTGAACCCGATCATTATAACGTGATTTTTAGAGTTGTAGTGTTTTTCAGAGAATTCAGATATGTAAGAAAAATTAAAGTCTGTATAACAAAAAAAATATTTAAGATAAGTCTTAGGGTAAAAAATTAGAAGATTATGCTTTTATGGGACTATCAGTAAGGTGAGCAACTAAGGTTAGAGTTAGGATTAGCTCAGTCAACTCTTCACCAGTCAACTATTATTTTACTTGAACATCTGATTGACTTGCTGTGAACAAATGAACTATCGATGTATAAGCTGGAATTTAAGGACAACATTACTTAGCATAAGGGACTAGGCTCCTAGATTAAAGTAACAGAATATCTATCCCCCTTTTCACAATGAAAAAGTAATATTGAAAAGTGCACTTTAAAACAGGAAAAAAAGAAGATGGCGGAGGAATAGGATGGGGAGACCACTTTCTCCCCCACAAATTCATCAAAAGAACATTTAAACGCTGAATAAATCCCACAAAACAACTTCTGAATGCTGGCAGAGGACATCATGCACCCAGAAAAGCAGCCCATTGTCTTCAAAAGGTGGTAGGAAAAAATATAAAATGTAAAAAAGAGAGATAAAAGAGGTAAGGATGGAGCTCCATCCAGGAAGGAAGCCTTAAAAAGAAAGAAATTTCCAAACACCAGGAAACACTCTCACTGCCCAGTCTGTGGCGAGACTTGGAACCACAGAGAGCAACATAACTGGGAGGGAAAATAAATAAATAATTAAAACCCACAAATTATGTGCCCAATGGTAACTCCCCCAGCAGAGAAGCTGCACAGACGCCTGTACCCACCAATAGCAAGTGGAGGCTGGGCAGGGAGGCTCGGTCTGCATTGCTTAGAGTAAGGACCAGGCCTGAATGACCCAAGGGCAATCTGAGGGAACTAACTTGGGCTATCAAACCAGACTGTGGGATAATTACCACGTGAAAAGCAGTAACCACCAGGCCTGCTCACAGAACAAAGGACTGAACAGAGCTAGTCAGTTGTAGACTATCCCCCTCAGGTGACAAGCAGCTGAAGAGAGAAGGGGGCAATCGCAGCCCCAGAGAGACATTATCTACCAAACTGCAAGCAGACTTCTTTGCTAACTAAGACTTCTTAGGGTTCTGAACAGTCAACATCCACCTGAGAAGGTGTGCCGGTTGTACACTCAGAAAACCGAGCAGCAGGGATAAGTCACAGCGACTGTGCGCACCAAACACCTCATCACCTGAGCTGCCAGGACCTGGGAAGGGCACAAAATGCAGGCCCAACCGAGTCTCACCTCTGAGGACTTCCAGAGTGCCTGAACCTGAGAGGCTTAGAAGTGGGAGGTACATGCAGGCCAGGGCAAGCCTCGGACAGTTCCCGGCCTTGGACAGTTCCCAATGGAGCAACATAGAGCATGAGCAGTGTGGGCAGGGAGGGCCCATGCGCCATGAGAGGGGGCAGGCCCAGTGTGGCTGAGACACTGCAAGTACATGCCAGTGTTTTTTCTTTGCAGCCTCCCTCCTTCCCCACAGCACAACTGAACAAGTGAGCCTAAAAAAGTGTCCATTACCACCCCACTAGTGTCAGGGCAAAAATCAGACACTGAAGAGACCAGCAAACAGAAGAAGCAAAAACAGACGGAACTGCCTTGGAAGCAACAGGTGCAATAGATTAAAACCCTGTAGTTAGTACTGACTACATAGGAAAGGAGCCTATAGATCTTGAGAAATATTAAGCCAGACCAAGAAACTATCTGAAAATGAACTGACCCCACACTTCCCACAACAACACCAGAGAAAATCCTAGATACATTTTTACTATTTTTATAATCATTCTTTTTTTTTTTAATTTTTTAAAAATTTTAAGTCCCCTATTACTCTTTTAATTTTCATTTTATATTTTTTTCCTCAGATTTTATTGTATTTTATTTTTTTACTTTACAATATTGTGTTGGTTTTGCTATACATCAACATGAATCCACCACAGGTGTACACATGTTCCAAATCCTGATGCCCCCTCCCACCTCCTTCCGAATACCATCTCCCTGGATCATCCCAGTGCACCAGCCCCAAGCATCCGAATTAAACTTAAAAGCTTCTGCACAACAAAGGAAACTATAAGCAAGGTGAAAACACAGCCTTAAAAATGGGAGAAAATAATACCAAATAAAGCAACTGACAAACTAATCTCAAAAATATACAAGCAACCCCTGCAGCTCAATTCTAGAAAAATAAATGACCCAATCAAAAAATGGGCCAAAGAACTAAATAGACACTTCTGCAAAGAAGACATACTGATGGCTAAAAAACACATGGAAAGATGCTCAACATCACTCATTATCAGAGAAATGCAAATCAAAACCACAGTGACTATGCTTGGGTCTGGGGCACTAGGGTGACCCAGAAGGATGGTACGGGGAGGGAGGTGGGAGGGGGGTTCAAGATGAGGAACACGTGTTCACTCGTGGTGGATTTATGTTGAAATATGGCAAAACCAATACAATATTGTAAAGCAAAAAAAAAAAAAAAAAAAAACCACTTCCCTTACAAGTAATAAGAGGTCCTTCTCCAGGGGATCTTCCCAACCCAGGTATTGAACCTGGGTCTCCCGCACTGGAGGCAGACGCTTTAACCTCTGAGCCACCAGGGAAGCCCATTAGGGTTGTCAGATCTAGCAAATAAAAACGTAGAATGATTGAAGAAAAAAAAAAAACAGAGAAAAGAAAGCTGGCAAGTGAGATAAAGATAAGGAGTTATTTACATCTTCCACTAACCAAACTACAAAGACCATCTAATGACATTGAACAAAACTTGCCCACAATATTTTATATAAGAAGCAGTAAATTTACTGTAGCATTACTATCACTGATTTTTCAACAATGTAAAAATATTGCACTCATACATAGAAAATAAATCTGGAAGTATATACACCAAAGCTGTAATTGTATTGGGCCTGTGAGCAGACTTTTCATCTCTGAGTACATTCTATACATTTTTACAAAATGTTCACACAGTTCACAAACACTTTAATTACAAAATACATGGCAAACATTTTTAAAACAAAATAATCTAGAAGTAGGAGACACTATTTTGCACTTAATTCAGATGATGTTTTCTCCAAGCCACAGTATCAAGCCGTCCCAGAAGTCTCATTGGTTTTAACAAACTAAACGTTTATTTCTGAAGCATGCAAAAGCCACACTTGCTGGGAGGAAGCTGTGCGGTGGTGGAGTGTGGAGAGGGGGTTGCTCAGCATCCAGTCTGCGCTGCTCTGTTAGCCCCAGGGCACCTGAGCGCAGGACTGCAAGCCCGGGTGGTTCCAGAAGGCGTCCCAGAGAGCTGAGCAGCAGCAGTGAGCACATCCGTTCAGAAGCTGCCCATTCATTTTAGCTCCACTGGCAAGCACAGTGCCGAAAAATTCAGTTCTCCTGCTTCTGGAGGTAGAGAGAAATTAAATCCTGGTAAACCTGAGGTATCGTCTACCATCGTCACCAATCGCCTGGATACCACTGGAAAATGAACTTCTCTCAGATTATTTATTTAATCATATAAATGCCTCACTTCACTATTTGAGTCACAAAACATATGTAAAGGCATTACTGTGCTGGCCTGGCATGAAGAGTTAGTAAATATTCACTGTATTCACCTTTGGGCTGTAGCTGTGGGCAAATGTATAAACCCTTATTGTAAGTCATCTGTATTAGAATGTCACCATTCCTCCGGCATTTAAAGATTGGTATCTGACATGACCTGAGCAACTATGCTCTTTGACTCAGTTTAAAAATTGAATTTTTTATCTTGTATTATACCTTCATATTCAGGGTCTCCAATAGGTCTGTATGAATCTGTGATGTGTTCATAAAGCTTAATATGCTTTTCTACAAGCGAAGAGTGACCAACAATTCACCTTCCCACAGCCAGCACTGGGAAATACTAGCATAGTCCTTAACCACCATGTTGACTCCATCCTTTCCCACTGCTTCTGCAGTATGTACCCTGTGAGTCAACGGTGCCCAGTGTTCTTCCCATTGGCTCAGATGCCCTCCATGCACATTAAGCAAGTATACATTGAAATCTTTCCTTACCATGCAATCTTAGGAACCTGACTATCCTTACTGAACTTCAATTTCTTCATCACAGAACAGAGGTAAAAAATTTCCATCTCCCACATCATATCTCTTAGGCCCACATCTAATTTCAGCCTCAGTTTGGGTGAACATTGGGCACAGTTCTTGTTTCCTGCCCATGGGTCCCATTCTGCTTCTCTGGTCTGGAGCCTTCTGTCCTGGTGCCCAGGCAGCTCATGGGAGCCCAGTCAAGTGGAGGGGCATTAACACCTTGTGGGCACAGAAATCTTCCATCCTCTGCCTTCTGCCCTCAAAGTGAGAGTTTGTGAGAGGTGGTCCCTACACATCCTGAAGTCCACATTAGGACCCCCAGTCACACACTCCATGCAGGCTCACCTTTCCCCTCCTACCCTAGGCCTGAGTCTGTGGATCACATCCCATGTAAACCATCTACGATCAATACTTGCCTCATGTTCTGCTTTGAGACAGCCTATAGTTAGACATAGCAAACCTTGGGAAATATTTATAATGCTTCTTTTGTATATATCAGGCCATTTAAAGAGTTTTCTCATATTATTAATCTGAAATAAATCCACACAGTTCTTGCAATATACCCATACTTGAAATGGCCACTGGATGTGTAACTCCTTGTCATGACTCCAAGTGACTCAGCACAGTGGCCACAGTGTTCCTGACACCTGTTTCCACCCTAAGACAGCTAGAAATCAGCCAATTATATCACAAGCCTCTGTGAACATCATAAATAACTGCTTACAAAACCCAAATAAAGGCATTTGCAACTCAACTACCACTAACTAGATCCACAGAATGCCCCTGGTCACTCAAAATTATGCAACCCAAAAAGGAATGTGACTGAGGACTTCAAAATGTAGTTCATCTTGGAGTTGTACTAACTTACCTGAGGAAACTTATGAACACCCTGCTGGAGCTCTTGAGGGTCAGTGCCCTTGAGGCCTTGCAGCTTCAACTCCATTCACCCCATGATACACGCCGTCAGGTCTGGCTACTGCCGATAGAAGAACTGGGAGGGAAAGATAATAGAGAAGACAGATCCTACGAAAGCATTTTCTGTTCCATATGAGAATATAGCCAAGAGTCATATGTAAACTTTTTATTTTTCCCTTAATTATTAAAATCTTTATTTAAAAATGCATGAACTTTATTTTAAGAAAAAAGATAAGATTTTAAAATTTAAGTATTCATTCTAGTGAATGAATTGGAAATGACCAAGAGGAGGAGTAAAACACCATTCATTTGGCACTTGTGATTGATTTTTCATACATACCTGTGGCAATAAAGAAAGAACTTGACAAGTAGAAGTTTCAGGAGAGAAAATAATTTAAAGTGGCAATGTCTTTTCAAATAATTGATTTATAATTACACTTTTGTATTTTATCTCTGTTATGCTAAATCCACTCTTTTATTGAAGTATGGCTAATTTACAGTGTTGGTTTAGTTTCAAATACACAATAAAGTTGCTTGATATTTTTATAGGTTATACTTCATTTAAAGTTTTTATAAACTATTAGCTATATTCTCTGTGCTATACAATGTATCCTTGTAGCTGATTTATATTATATTTAGTATTTTATACCTCATTCCCTTACCCCTATCTTGCCCCTCCCTCACTTCTTTCCTTACTAGTAACTGCTAATTAGTTTGTTCTCTACACCAATTTAGACTTTTATCATCTTCTATTAATACTTGATATCAGGCAGCATAACAGTTCTGTTCATTCCCTAGCCTACTCTATACTTTTAAACAATTGATGTATGCCCTACCCTGCAGGAATTGTCATTATAAACCATAAGATTGATCACTGCCTCTCCTTTCCTTAATCCTCAGTGGCTTTCCATATATAGTAAATTCAAGCTGTGTTGTGACCTAGTTCAGCACACCCAGCCAGTTTCATCTCTTAGCAACCTTCCTTTCCCTTGAAAGCATTTGCCTCCTATACCCTAGACTCCAGGCACACTGTATTGTTATCGCTCAATGAACTGTCTCATTTTTCCAACCTGTGTCTCTGTACCTGATGCTTCCATGCCTTGGACTTTTCCTGCAGTATGCTGCTGGCTAATTCAGGCCCTCCTTTTAGAGCTCATTTCAGAGCTCACCCTGCTGGGAGTGCCTTCCCATCATTATTTGTCTCTGTAAAGAATTCTCCTATGTGTTTCCATAGCACCCCAGACTATTTGCTATACTCCAGTACCAACCTCTTCATTTGTCTGGCTTGGAACTTCATGTATCCTGTTCATAAACAGGATGCTCTTTACAGGTGCAGGATTTATCCACTGTCTTCAGGTGACTTCTTCGTGGAAGATGTTTCTCCTCCTCCCCATTTTGAGGACTCCTTCACTGTTTATTATCCAATCCACAATGCGCTGTCTTTTTGCAAGGCCAACCTAATCTGGTAGGGAAAAAAAAAAAAAAACACCATATATCAAGCTCTAATTTGAATATGTCTAACTCAAACCTAAGCTGGTAGCATCATTTTATTTCTGCTTTTGGTACAGGATCAAGAAGGGAAGAGTAGCTTCTAGGGGTATCAGTGACAGCCCAGTAGAAAGTATAAATACACAGAATATTCAAAATAAACTTCTAGATTCTAGATATAAAATACTGCCATACATTCAATACTGGTTTTATATATCTATTTAACATATTCTTGCATTGAAGGGAAAAAATGTCCATTATAAAAAAAAAGAATCAACATTTTATGCTGTAGACTACTCTGTGATTAAAATCAATTAAGACTGAACTAGAAGCACAGTTATATTGTGACTGGCGATGGAAGTAAAGCCTGATGCTGTAAAGAACAATATTGTATAGGAACCTGGAATGTTAGGTCCATGAATCAAGGCAAACTGGAAGTGGTCAAACAGGAAATGGCAAGAGTAAACATCAGCATTCTAGGAACTAATAAACTAAAATGAACCAGAATGGGTGAATTTAACTTAGATGACCATTATATCTACCACTGTGGACAAGAATCCCTTAAAAGAAATGAAGTAATGCTCATGCTCACCAAAAGAGTCTGAAATGCAGTACTTGGATGAGGCTCAAAATGACAGAATGATCTTGGTTCATTTCCAAGGCAAACTGTTCAATATCACAGTAATCCAAGTTTATGTCCCAACCACTAACGCTGAAGAAGTTGAAGGTTGACAGTTCTATGAAGACTTACGAGATCTTCTAACACACACACACATACACACAAGTCCTTTTCATGATAAGGGGTTGGAATGCAAAAATAAGAAGCCAAAAGATTCTGGGAGTAACAGGCAAATCTGGCCTTTGAGTACAGACTAAACTGAAACAAGGCAAAGGCTAACAGAGTTTTGCCAAGAGAACACACTGGTCATAGCAAACATTCCCTTCCAACAACACAAGAGATGACTCTACACATGGACATCATCAGATGGTCATTTCCAAAATCAGATTGATATTATTCCTTGCATCCAAAGATAGAGAACTTTCTATAGAGTCAACAAAAATAAGTCTGAAACTGACTGTTGGTCAGATCATGAATTCCTTATTGCAAAACTCATACTTAATTGAAGAAAGTAGGGAAAACCACTAGACCATTCAGGTATGACCTAAATCCAATCCCTTATGATTATACAGTGAAAGTAACAAATAGATTCAAGGGATTAGATCTGATAGACAGAGGGCCTGGAGAACTATGGATGGAGGTTTGTAATATTGTACAGGAGGAGGCAATCAAAACAATTCCCAAGGGAAAAAATGCAAAAAGACAAAACAATTGTCTGAGGAGGACTTGCAGATAGCTGAGAAAAGAAGAGAAGTGAAAGACAAAGAAGAAAAGGAAAGATATACCCATCTGAATGCAGAGTTCCAAACAATAGCAAGGAGAGATAAGAAAGGCTTCCTCATGATCAATGCAAAGAAATAGACAATAACAACAGAATGGGAAAGACTAGAGATCTCTTCAAGAAAAGTAGTGATGTCAAGGGAACATTTCATGCAAAGATGGGCACAATAAATGACAGAAATGGTATGAACCTAACAGAAGCAGAAGATACTAAGAGATGGCAAGAATACAGAAAATAACTATACAAAAAAGATCTTAATGACTCAGATAACCATGTAGGTGTGATCATTTATCCAGAACCAGACATCCTGGTGTGTGAAGTCAAGTGGGTCTTAGAAAGCATCACTATGAACAAAGCTAGTGGAAGTGATGGATTTCCAACTGAGCTATTTCAAATCCAAAAAGATATGTGTTAAAGTACTCCACTCAATATGCCAGCAGCAAATTTGGAAAATTCAATAGTGGCCACAGGACTAGAAAAAGTCAGTTTTCATTCCAATCCTAAAGGAAGGCAATGCAAAAGACCTCACAATTGTCCTTACCTCATGCTAGCAAAGTAATGATCAAAATTCTCCAAGGTAGGCTTCAACAGTACATGAACCAAGAACTTCCAGATGCTCAAGCTTGATTTAGAAAAGGCAGAGAAACCAGAGATCAAATTCCCAACATCCACTGGATCATTGGCTTCTCTAGTGGCTCAGACAGTAAAGTGTATGTCTGCAATGAGGGAGACACAGGTTTGATCCCTGGGTTGAGAAGATCCCCTGGAGAAGGAAATGACAACCCACTCCAGTACTCTTGCCTAAAAAATTCCATCAGTGGAGGAGCATGGTAGGCTACTGTCTATGGGGTTGCAGAGTCAGACATGACTGAGAGATTTCACTTTCAATGAATCATAGATAAAGCAAGATAAGTCCAGAGAAACTTCTGCTTCTTTGACTATCCTAAAGTCTTTGACTGTGTGGATCACAAGAAACTGTGGAAAATTCTTCACGTGATGGAAAGACCAGAACACTTAACCTGCCTCCTGAGAAACCTGTATGCAGGTTGATAAGAAACAATTAGAACCAGACATAGAACAATGGAACGGTTCCAAATTGGGAAAGGAGTACATCAAGGCTGTATATTGTCACCCTTCTTATTTAACATATACAGAGTACATCACATTAAATGCTGACCTGGATGAAGCACAAGCTAGAATCAAGATTGCCAGGAAAATTATCAATAACCTCAGATATGCAGATGACACCATCCTTACGGCAGAAAGCAAAGAGAAACTAAAGAGCCTCTTGATAAAAGTAAAAGAGGAGAGTGAAAAGGCTGGCCTAAAACTACATTCAAAAAACTAAGATCATGGCATCTGGTCTCACCGCTTCATGGCAAATAGATGGGGAAACAATGGAAACAGTGACAGACTTTATTTTCTTGGGCTCCAAAATCACTGCAGATGATGACTGTAGCCATGAAATTAAAAGATACTTGCTCCTTAGAAGGAAAGTTATTATCAACCTAGACAATTTTCTTAAAAGCAAGGACATTACTTTGCCAACAAAGGCCTGTCTACTCAAAGCTTTGGTTTTTCCAATGGTCATGTATGGATGTGAGACTTGGACTAAAATCTAACATGTTAGGGGGCCATCAGTACGGATAATGAAGAGTTTGAACAAAGGTAGCATAGAATTACACTTGTTGAATATTGGCAAATGAGTAAGGAATGAGAAAGCTGAGTGCTGAAGAATTGATGTTTTTGAACTGTGGTGTTGGAGAAGACTCTTGAGAGTCCCTTGAGCTGCAAGGAGATTCAAGAAGTCCTTCTTAAAGGAGATCAGTTCTGATTATTCATTGAAAAGACTAATGATGAGGCAGAAGCTCCAGTACTTTGGCCACCTTATGGGAAGAACTGACTCATTGGAAAAACCCTGATGCTGGGAAAGATTGAAGGTAAGAGAAGAAGGGGATGACAGAGGATGAGATAGTTGGATGGCATCACTGACTCAATGAACATTAGTTTGAGCAAGCTCCAGGAGTTGGTAATGGACAAGGAGGCCTGGCGTGCTGTTGTTCATGGGGTCGCAAATAGACAGACAGGACTGAGTGTTTGAACTGAAAAGTGCAGTTCCCATATGATAATAGCTTGTGTATTTAAGGTATTTCCTGAAGTTAATGGATTTCAGCTTAGAATAAAGATAATCTATTAAGAGGACTTGTTTTCACTGCTTTTTATGATCTTCCATACTGTCCTTTAGTTGGGTCCCAAAAAAGAGGGGGAGGGTATTACAAATATTAACACTTGTTTTGGTACATGGGCTTTCTTCCCAGTCAATCATCTGCAGTGCTAAAATTGATCAGCCTGCTTTCCATTTAAGGAAGAATTTCTGAGAAGCAATCTCTTTTTTTATAACTACGACATCTCATTTTCAGATATCACACCATTCTTGCCAAGGTAAAGCTTCTGACCTTTTAGTAATTCAACATAACCATTCCAACACCATTGATTCAAATGTTTTTTAAGATGGGCTCATATATATCTATACCTAAAGTGTTTTGCTAGATATCTTTGGGTTTGGGTGTCTCAGAAGCCAAAGAGTGAAGAATGCATTGTCCTACCGTAATGTTACTTAGTATAAACTAGTTAAGAAACATAGAGAAATATACATTTGAAATTTTGCCTTATACAAAATAAAATTAAAATGGAAATTGTCTTGGTCAGGATGCCAGTAGGAAGCACACACTCAAATTAGGGCAGCTGGAGGATGTTCACAGATATGTTTAGGACCATATGGTCAAGGAATAGAGAAACCATAAAGGACCATGTGGTATTTTAGGACTGGTAAGAGAAGATATTTTATTACTCCTAAGTTATATCATAGAGAAGGATGCCAGCTATTACCAAAATCTGGAAAGGGAAAGCTGTGTGGAGAGGGCTGGTGACCCTCAGTAACAAGGCTCAGCATGAGCAGAGGAGTACCTTGTGCACGATAAAGCTGGCATCATATCAGGCCATACTCAGTCTGCCCTGTTTCATGGAGCTCTTGCTGGTGGTCCCCACTGGTTGGACCCAGTAGGGCACCAGAAGGCAGAATAGCCCAGTGATAAGGTTCATACAGATTAGCCTCCATGAGCTGAAAGCAGAGTGGACATGGGGAGGAGAGATAGGGAGCACATCTTAGAGAAACAGATAAGAAATATCCAACAGAACTACCAATATTAAATAGTATCTGCTCTGAAAATAAATTAGATTTAGAGAATGTTTAACTCAAATAATCTATAGAAAAAGAAATAAAGTCATCATCATCTAAATCCTCAAAGCTTAAAAATATATAGAATAACTTCTTGTTAGATATTTTCAGATAATAGCAAAATATTTTTGTGTGATTAACACAAAATTATATTTTGCTAATTATATTTTAGGTTGATTAACCAGTATAAACATCCAGACAAAGTAGTCTGAGGATCTCCCCAGGGATGGAATTAAACTGATCGGGTTGTTATATTGTCCATCACCAACCACCTGGACTTTCACTTATCCATACTTTTGTCTATCCACTCAGTTACTCACCTGGCTATTTGTTTCCTTACTCATTTGCCAATATTCAACAAGTGTAATTCTATGCTACCTTTGTTCAAACTCTTCATTATCCATACTGATGGCCCCCTAACATGTTAGATTTTAGTGACCAATTTTGAGGCATATTGTATGAAATCAATATTGCAAGGCCTGCTTTTGGAATCAAAAATGAGAGATTGTAGAACACCATACCAGTAAATATTCTTCCCCCTTCTAATATCATGTTTTAACTTATTTTCATGGAGTGGCTCTTCAGAATTTGTAGGTTCCCACATTCTGTTCAACTTAACTATACTGGCTTGTTTTTTTAATAGTTAAAGATTAGTTTTAAAACTTTGTGATAATGATATAGAGAACTTGATGCAGTAATTGCATCTTTTAATCACCATAACCTTTGCAGTTTTGAGCTTCGGCTTCTCAAGAGCTGAGTCAGTACAGTTTGGGTGCCATCTTGCGTCTTGAGAGTAAGGAGCTTTGGAATTGAATGCTCCATGATCATGCAAAGATGGGCTCGATAAATGACAGAAATTGTATGACCTAACAGAAGCAGAAGATATTAAGAAGAGGTGGCAAGAATACACAGAAGAACTGTACAAAAAAGATCTTCATGACCCAGATAATCATAATGGGGTGATCACTAATCTAGAGCCAG
>SJYC01074818.1:0-22601 GCA_006408675.1 Madoqua kirkii | reverse complement strand
CAGATTAAGTATTTTGAGGACAAAGTTCAAAAAACAAAATAATGACAGATGGGAATTTCTAGCAAATCCAGAGCAACCTACAATCTCATCCAAATATGTATGCATGTTCACTGCTTTATATTCACTAATGATTCATATTCATTGAATATGATTCTATTAAGATGAAGCCAAAGGGAGTACTTTATTCAAAACCATATTTCTTTATGAAGAAATCTATCATATTTCTCAAAATATGACTATCTTTTTTCCCATGAATGCTTCACATTTACATTTTTTAAAGTAACTAAAGCAATCTATCTTGTTTGGAAATAGCAATTCCAAAAAAGAATGAATTGTACGCTTTGTGATACAATCTCCAATGCATTACATTTGTCTGCTTTTCAATTAATATTCACGAAATTTTTTGCACCATTTATTTTCTAGATTGCATTTAATTCAATTCTACTTTTCTAGTAAATGTGGTTGAATAAAAACACAAATTGCTATTTTGTGAAGGGTACTGAAGTGTTAATTGTAATATGATCAAAAATGGCTAATGAGAAGGTTAAGAGCATGTTTTTCTATAGTGTACTTCTCAATAAGTTCTATAGCATGCTTGCATTGTCATTGGTCTTCCTAGATTTTGACATATATATAAATGTTTGTCATCATCATTATCAGTGTAAAATCCAGCAAGCTAAAATACAATAGGGGAGGGCAGTATAAACCTGAACTTTAAAATTCTAATAAATTAATTGCCTATTATGAGGTCTAACTCTATTCTATAGCCATCTCAGGTGCCAAATTTCTAAAATATAATGTTTTATCTTATCTAACATCACAAATATTCTCTTCCTTTTGCATTATCAATCCTAGTTATTAAGAAGAATTGAAAGCATCTTTGAGATTATATGACCTGAGTTTCACATTCTAGCTTTGCCAAAACCTTCTGTGTAGTTTTAGGCAAGTTAATTAACAGAAGTGTCTTCATCTGCAGAATGTAGATGATAATTATTCCACAATAGACTAAAAGAGATGATGAAGGTAAAGTGTTTTGCAGCTTTCTAAATATGTCTTCTGTGTATTTACACAGAAGAGCTATACACTAAAAGATCTTCATGACCCAGATAACCACAATAGTGTGATCACCCACCCTGAGCCAGATATCCTGAAGTGCAAAGTCAAATGGGCCTTAGGAAGCATCACTGTGAACAAAGCTAGCAGAGGTGATGGAACCTCACTTGAGCTATTTCAAATCCTAAAAGGTGATGCTATGAAAGTGCTGCACACAATATGCCAGCAAATCTGGAAAACTCAGCAGTGGCCATAAGACTAGAAGAAGTCAGTTTTCATTCCAATTCTAAAGAGAGACAATGCAAAAGAATGCTCAAACTACTGCACAATTGCACTCATCTCACACACTCTCAAAGTAATGATGAAATTTCTCCAAGCCAGGCTTCTCAACAGTACATGAACCGGGAACTTCCAAATGTTCAAGCTGGATTTGGAAAAGGCAAAGGAACCAGAGATCACATTGCCAACAGAAAAACATCTACCTTTGCTGTATCGATTACCCTAAAGGTTTAGACTGTGTAGATCACAAGAAATTGTGGGAAATTCTTCAAGTATTGAAAATACCAGACCACCAAACCTTTCTCCAGAGAAATCTGTATGCAGATAAAGAAGAAACAGTTAGACCCAGACATGGAAAAACAGACTGGCTCCAAATCTGGAAAGGCCAAACTGTGGAAAATTGTGAAAGAAATGGGAATGCCAGACCACCTGACCTGCCTCTTGAGAAACCTATATGGCAGGTCAGGAAGCAACAGTTAGAACTGGACGTGGAACAACAGACTGGTTCCAAATAGGAAAAGGAGTACGTCAAGGCTGTGTATTGTCACCCTGCTTATTTAAGTTATATCCAGAATACATCATGAGTAACGCTGGGCTGGAAGAAGCACAAGCTGGAATCAAGATTGCCGGGAGAAATATCAATAACCTCAGATATGCAGATGACACCACCCTTATGGCAGAAAATGAAGAGGAACTAAGCCTCTTGATGAAAGTGAAAGAGAAGAAGGAAAAAGTTGACTTAAAGCTCAACATTCAGAAAACAAAGATCATGGCATCTGGTCCCATCACTTCCTGGCAAATAGATGGGGAAACAGTGGAAACAATGTCAGACTTTATTTTTCTGGGCTCCAAAATCACTGCAGATGATGATTGCAGCCATGAAATTAAAAGATGCTTACTCCTTGAAAGGAAAGTTATGACCAACCTAGATAGCATATTCAAAAGCAGAGATATTACTTTGACAACTAAGGTCCATCTAGTCAAGGCTATGGTTTTTCCAGTAGTCGTGTATGGATGGGAGATTTGGATGGTGAAGAAAGCTGAGTGCCAAAGAACTGATGCTTTTGAACTGTGGTGTTGAAGAAGACTCTTGAGTCCCTTGGACTGCAAGGAGATCCAAAGAGTCCATTCTAAAGGAGATCAGTCCTGGGTGTTCTTTGGAAGGAATGATGCTAAAGCTGAAACTCCAGTACTTTGGCCACCTCATGCAAAGAGTTGACTCATTGGACAAGACTCTGATGCTGGGAGGGATTATGGGCAAAGGAGAAGGGGACCACAAAGGATGAGATGGCTGGAAGGCATTACGGACTCGATGGACGTGAGTTTGAGTGAACTCTGGGAGATGATGATGGACAGGGAGGCCTGGCGTGCTGCAGTTCATGGGGTTGCAAAGAGTCGGACATGACGGAGTGACTGAACAGAACTGACATCAAGGTTGCATATTGTCATCTAGCTTATTTAACTTATATGCAGAGTACATAATATGAAATGCTGGCCTGGGTGAAGCACAAGCTGGAATCAAGATAGCCGGGAGAAATATCAGTAATCTCATATATGCAGATGATATTATTCTTATGGCAGAAAGTGAAGAGACACTAAAGATCCTCTTAATGAAATTGAAAGAGGAGTGTAAAAAAACTGGCTTAAAACTCAACATTCAAAAAATGAAAATCATGGCATCCAGTCCTGTCACTTCATGGCAAATAGAGGGGGGAACAATGGAAACAGTGACAGACTTTATATTCTTGGGCCCCAAAATCACTGCAGATGGTGACTGCAGCCATGAAATTAAAGGATAATTTTTCCTTGGAAGAAAAGCTATGACCAACCTATACAACATATTAAAAAGCAGAGATGTTATTTTGCCAACAAAGGTCTATCTAGTCAAAGCTATGGTTTTTCCAGGAGTCGTGTATGGATGTGAGAGTTGGACTATAAAGAAAGCTGAATGCTGAAGAATTGATACTTTTGAACTGTGGTGTTGGAGAAGACTCTCAAGAGTCCCTTGGACTCCAAGGAGATACAACCAGTTCATCCTAATGGAAATCAGTCCTGAATATTTGTTGGAATGACTGATGTTGAAGCTGAAACTCTAATAGTTTGGCCACCTAATATGAAGAACTGACTTATTAGAAAATATCCTGATGCTGGGAAAGATTAAAGGCAGGAGAAGAAGGGGTGACAGAGGATGAGATGGTTGGATGGCATCACCAATTAGATGGACATGAGTTTGAGCAAGCTCCAGGAGTTGGTGATGGACTGGGAAGCCTGGCATGCTGCAGTCCATGGCAGCCCAGAGAGTCAGACAAGACTGAGCAACTGAACTGAACTGAACTAAACTGAGACTTACTTAGTCTCCTTCTAGGCCCTTTTACAGCCAATCCAGCCTTGAATTTTGTTACTCCTTGATTATTGAAATCTCTCATAATCTGCCCCTTCTTCTTCACCCTGACCTTGACAGTTTCAGTTTGTGCCCTTCTGCTACTCTGCATTCTGTCTTTGCACTTCTCAATGGTCTCCCACCTAAGCTCTAAGCCCTACAATCCATTTTCAATGATACCTTCAGAATAGGTCACAAAATGTCTGAAATCATGTCAATACAACACAAACCTGAATATTTCACTTTCTCAAATTAAGCTTTGAGTAGCCTGAGCTGAATTCATTTGCATGATTTCGAAAGCCCTCTGTGATCTGAGATGCAGCTCTTGATCACATGGTCTACATACATTAGCTTCTCCTCATCCTCCGCTCAACTCTATCATTGAACAGGTGTATCATCATCACATGCTTTTGCAGGTGCTGCTTCCTAGTCTGGAATAGCAGAAAAGCAATAGACATACCTCTCCAGATAGATCTAAACTTCACTTTATGTTACTGTGTTACAACATAATTTTCTATGTAAGTTTTTTTTGAATATTATTTGGTTACTACAGAAATAGCCAGTATAAACCAGGAAATTCTACTTTAAAATATTTTCAGACATGCAACCCTGCTGTTTATTGCTAATATAATTAAATGTCTTCAACAAGTTCAAACGTAGAACTTTCCAAACCAAAACTTCAGAGGTCAACCTAGAATCCAATTTTAAGAGGACATTTTAGAGTAGATTTTGAAAATTTATAATCAGATGTCCTAATAATCACTTCCTTATATAGTGTTAAATGTAATAGAATTTAAAGAGGTGAAAATTGAACATTTCTTTAAAAGCAACACAATGAGCATTTTTCAAAAGAAAAAACACTTAAGATGTCATAAAAATGCAGTTTCTACAGAGTAAGAAAAAAATGCAGTTTCTACAGAGTAAGAAAAATTAGAGGCATCAATTTGAAGTTTATCCTCTCACTGCTATTACTTTAAGTAATGCATGAAATTTTTCTTCACATTTCAATGATCCATTGTGTCTCCCTTCCATGATTGTTTACTCTGGTCTCAGATGATATATTACTACCTCATGGACAGGTGAAAATAAACATATTCTGAGCACGAAAATGAACATCTTCAAATTGCTTATCTGTCTCTAGTTCTCTCCCTCAGGGGTCTGAATGTGTCTGATATTGATATATCATGTTTTCTTCTCTATCGTTGTCCTACCTGCTTTCCTCTTTCTCTCTGTGAATCACAGGATTTCAAGGCTGTAGCTACCCTTAACTTCATAGCTAGAAATTTTCACCAAATTTGTCTTTATGAGCTTTCTTTATGGCAGTACTTTTATAGGAACTCGAGTTGTTTCAGTTTTTGCAACACTGTTATGTAGATCTATCACACTGAATAAATAAAAGAAACGAACCACAATCCTGCATTAAAGGAAATGACATATACTTAATCTCTTTACTGTCCTTATAATTAAGAAAAAACAGCCATTAGTGAAGATCTTCTCAAAATAGGCCCTATTGACCCCTTGGGCCAGGTCAGGTTTTGCTGTGGAAGCATGCTCTGTGCACTGTAGAATGTTTAGCAGCATCTCTGGCCTCTACATTCTAGATGTAAAAATATATCCCCAAAATATCTCCTGACATTGACAAGCATCCCCCGAGGAATGACAACATCACCCCTGATTAAGAATCAGTGAATCAGATTGTGTTATTTTTCAGGTGTGACATCTACATTAGAGGCTGGCAAACTATGAACCAGAAGACAATCTGACCACAGCCTGTTTTCATATGGTCCATGATCCAAGAATAGTTTGCACATTTTTAAAGGATTGTAAGGAAGAAGAGGAGGAGAAGAGTATGAAATAGAGACTATAGATAATGTACACAGCTTAAAATGTTCATTACCAAAACTCTAGAGTAAAAGTCCACCGATGTTTGAGATGAATAAACTGAAACTCCAGAGACATAAGTAACTAGCCCAATTCACAGATTTTTATATTTCCAGCTCTGTCATTAGTCCCAGCTTCTTCCACTTCTGTAATGTATGGTACACAGGACAATTAGGGTTCAAAATAAGGTTCCCCATAAGGAGGGAGACATAGTGGTTTTCATACATATATTTGTGTTTATAGTTGATGTTCATTTTTTTGACTTACTGATTTGTACAGTAGGAATCCATGCAAGATGCGTTCTATTTCCATTTGTTTGAAAAAATACAATAAAATTAATATTTTATATATCTTAAATATTGGAATCAAGTTTTTACCTACCTAATTTTAGAGAATATCATAAACTGGAATTACACATTGAAATTCAGAGACCTGGTAAAAAAGCTTTAAATTGTTTTCCTAGCCCCCTATTTCTAAATATACTACCACTTTTATCCCAAATAAAGAGTAGATAGCTCATTCTTTAAAAAGCTCATCACTTCATATTGCTTTGATGAGTAAGATAATAACAGTAAAAATACCCAATTTCATCTTGTTGCAGCTTAAATTCTTTTTTTCTCCTTTAGGAGTATAAGAATGCTGTGTGCTGCTTGTAGTTCACTGTATGTTTAAGATTATCCCTTCTTAATGCTTCAGTTGTAGATTTCCTGGCTCGATAACTGGTTTCTTGGACCTCTGAAGTTTAAGGCAACCAAAGATTCCCACATTTGTCTGAAATCACATGGGTAACTTCAAAAACTGCATAAACCTGTGTTCTACCCCAGAGCCTGGGAGTTAATTGGTCTGGGGTTTAGCCCCAGATTTGTAAGACCAAGTGATGCCAATGTGGAGACAAGTTTTGGACCACTGGCATAGGAGTTAAATATACATATTCAGGGCCAGGCTGCCTGGGGCCACATTCCTGGTTCTGTTCCTGTGAGCTTTGGCAAATCACTTAAAATTACGTGCTTCTATTCCTTTATCTGTAAAATGGATACTGTAAGATAATAATTACAGGATAATACAGTAATCAGAGAAGGCACCCCACTCCAGTACTCTTGCCTGGGAAATCCCATGGACGGGGGAGCCTGGTAGGCTGCAGTCCATGAGGTCATGAACAGCTGGACACAACTGAGTGACTTCACTTTCACTTTTCACTTTCATGCACTGAAGAAGGAAATGGCAACCCAGTGTTCTTGCCTGGAGAATCCTAGGGACGAGGGAGCCTGTGGGCTGCTGTCTCTGGGATCGCACAGAGTCAGACACGACTGAAGCAACTTAGCAGCAGCAGCACAGTAATACTTATAATACTGTAACCTACTTTAAGATAACTACTTCTAGAGGATGTTGAGAGTTAATATAAAAAGCACTTGATCCTCAGCATTTAGTAAGTATTACTTAGTAATCATTAGCAATTAGTGGTATTTATAGTGATGGTATTAGTAATATCAATAATTTGTAATTCCCCAATTATTCTCTCTTCAATGTTGTTGTTGTTGCTGCTGCTGTTTAATTTAACACTTAATTGGATCCAGGAATTGACCAAGCATTTAATTTGAGCCATTACAAAATGTAGGCATGACCAATGATAATCTGTATGGAATCTAGAACAATTTTAGTTCCACTTTTTAGATTTTATAATCATTAAATCAATGTCCTTTATGAATCAGAGTGAACCATGAAAACATTCAAGAGGAAGAATACGATTGGTTTTAAAACTTTTTTCTCAGTCACTCAACCGCTATTAAGGCCAAATCATTTAGATTATCTCTACATATAAAAA
The DNA here is from genome assembly GCA_006408675.1 of Madoqua kirkii. Classification (NCBI taxonomy): domain Eukaryota; kingdom Metazoa; phylum Chordata; class Mammalia; order Artiodactyla; family Bovidae; genus Madoqua; species Madoqua kirkii. The sequence continues at coordinate 15,186 of SJYC01074818.1, read as the reverse complement.
GATTGGTTCAACTCACAAATATATGTATATTCTGTTCTCATTTGTGTCTTTTTCCTTCTTTTCTGTGTGTCCAAATTACTTTATACATATTGAATTTACATATACAAAACAAATTACCAATATGACTAATTTGAAGGGGGACTATAGAAAAACGTATTTTAATTTTTCCAGTGATTAAATTTAGTTCTTTGACTTGTTTAGTTCAGTTCAGTTCAGTCACTCAGTCGTGTTCGACTCTTTGCGACCCCATGAATCGCAGCACGCCAGGGAGCACTGTCCATCAACATCTCCTGGAGTTCACTCAATCTCACATCCATCTCATCCTCTGCTGCCCCCTATTCTTCGTGCCCCCGATTCCTCCCAGCATCAGAGCCTTTTCCAATGAGTCAGCTCTTTCCATGAGGTGGCCAAAGTACTGGAGTTTCAGCTTTAGCATCACTCCTTCCAAAGAACACCCAGAGCTGATCTCCTTTTATTTATTTATTTATTACTTTATTTTCCTTTATAGTACTGTATGTGTTTTTCCATACATTGACATGAATCCACCACGGGTGTATACGAGCTCCCAATCTTGAACCACCCTCCCACCTCCCACCCCATATCATCTCTCTGGATCATCCCCGTGCACCAGCCCCAAGCATTCTGTAACCTGTATCAAACATAGATTGTTGCTTCATTTCTTACATGATGCTATACATGTTTCAATGGCATTTTTCCAAATCATCCCACCCTCACCCTCTCCCACAAAGTCCAAAAGTCCATTCTATACATCTGTGTCTCTTTTTAGCATTCAGAAAACTAAGATCATGGCATCTAGTCCCATCACTTCATGGCAAACAGATGGGGAAACAATGGAAACAGTGACAGATTTTATTTTTTTAGGCTTCAAAATCACTGCAGATGGTGAATGCAGCCATGAAATTAAAAGATGCTTGCTCTTGGAGAAAAAACTATGACCAAAGTAGACAGTCTGTTGAAAAGCAGAGATATTACTTTGTCAACAAAGATCTATCTAGTCAAAGCTGTGGTTTTTCCAGAAGTCATTCTGAATGTGAGTTGGACTATAAAGAAAGCTGAGTGCTGAAGAACTGATGCTTTTGAACTGTGGTGTTGGAGATGACTCCTGAGAGTCCCTTGGGTGGCAAGAAGATCCAACCAGCCTATCCTAAATAAAATCAGTCCTGAATGTTTACTGGAAGGACTGATGCTGAAGCTGAAATTCCAATACTTTGGCCACCTGATGTGAAGAACTGACTCATTTGAAAAGACTCTGACGCTGGGAAATTGAGGGTGGGAGGCGAAGGGGACGCCACATGTTGAGATGATTGGCTGGCATCACTGTCTCGATGGACTATGAGTTTGAGTAGGCTCTGGTCATTGGTGATGGACAGGGAAGCCTGGTGTACTCTAGTCTGTGGGGTCACAAAGAGTTGAACACGACTGAGCGACTGAACTGAACTGAATTGAACATATTGATATAAACTATTTCACAATTTAAACCTGTGAACTCTGTTCTGCTTCATGCAGACTCATTTAAGAATAGCTTAAGACTTTTTAAAAGATTTACTAAAATTTTATTTTGAAAGCTGGTTTCATAGCTAGGCAGTAGTACTGGGGCCATAGTGTTCTAATTCAACAAATATAGAACAATGACTTTTAATGTTTCTTCAGATAATTGATCTAGTGCCATCATGAGACAGTTAATTCCTATCTTATTGTGTTTGATATCAAATTCTTTCCTGGTTCCTCCTACTTCTTAACTTTGTAATAGTTGGCTTAATTCTAATTGCCACTAGTATCGGAATCCCAATCCTGCCTTCAAAGACAAAAATGTTACACAGATAAGAAGAAGAAGATTCCAGGACAACATCCTATGTCAAATACCCTAAAATTTTACATAAGGGCTTACTACTCACCTCAGCGGAGAGACTGTGCTGAAGAAGAATTCCATCTGCTCTAGCACACAGCCCTCAAAGAAAAGTGATGAGTGATTGAAGGACAGAAATTTTCAGTTATAGGTTTTGAAATAGGATGAATTCAATCCAGTGCTCTCCTATCTTACAAATGAATAAAATAGCAAAGAAGCATTCTCCTTTTTAAAATATATAAATTTATGTATTTTAATTGGAAGTTAATTACTCTACAATATTGTATTGGTTTTGCCATACATCAACATGAATCTGCCACAGGTATATACGTGTTCCCCATCCTGAACACCCCTTCCTCCTCCCTCCCCGTACCATCCCTCTGGGTCATCTCAGTGCACCAGCCCCAAGCATCCAATATCATGCATCGAACCTGGACTGGTGATTCATTTCATGTATGATATTACACATGATTCAATGCCATTCTCCCAAATCATCCCACCCTCCCCTTCTCCCACAGAGTCCAAAAGACTGTTCTATACATCTGTGTCTCTTTTGCTGTTTCGCATACTGGATTATCGTTACCATCTTTATAAATTCCATATATATGCATTAGTATACTGTATTGGTGTTTTTCTCTCTGGTTTACTTCACTCTGTATAATCGGCTCCAGTTTCATCCACCTCATTAGAACTGATTCAAATGTATTCTTTTTAATGGCTGAGTAATAATCTTGTGTTAGCAATGACACTCATCCTTGTTACCAGGGTGCAGTAGCAGAGACTGTGCTGAAGAAAAATTCCATCTTCTCTAACACAGAGCCCTCAAAGAAAAGTGACGAAAACACAATTCTAGTCAGCATAGCCTTTGTGGAAAATTACTGGAATAAGAAAAAGTAAAGGTTTGGATTGGCGATGCCCGGAAATCAACAATGAGCAAGTCTGCTACTTGAACATCCCATGTGCAAGCAGTCCTGAGGATTGCTAAAAATATTTACAAGAGAAAATTCTATACATGACTTAACTCCTGCAGTTTGAGTTGGTTCTCAGTCATCAAAATTTAATAAATAGTGTCTTAGGTCAGAATCCTTGGAAATAGATGGTGGAGACTTGCTTGCAAAGAGATTTATTAGGGAAAGCTCATCTGTAAGACAGTGAAAGGGCAATATTGACAAAAGGTAGAAATTGAATTGCAAGACAGTTCCAGCAAGACCACAACTGACCCTAAAGGGAGCTCCGGAGAAAGGGAGTTCATGGTTTCCTGAGGGGAGTCAAGCAATCCAGGGCAGCACCCACAGCACCCACTGCAACTGGGGAATCCCACGGCTACATCAGGACTCAGAGGTTGATGAATCACAAAGCACTGGGTTTGACTGACACCTAAACCAGCTAGTGTTGTTTTATACTGAGATGGGCATACCAGGCCACCTGACCTGCCTCCTGAGAAATCTGTATGCAGGCCAAGAAGCAACAGTTAGAAATGGATACGGAACCACAGATTGGTTCCAAATTGGGAAAGAAGTATATCAAGGCTGTATACGATCACCCTGCTTAATTTATATGCATAGTGCTGCACTTAGTCGCTCAGTAGTGTCAGACTCTTAGCGACCCCGTGAACTGTAGCCCGCCAGGCTCCTCTGTCCATGGGATTTCCCAGGCAAGAGTACTGGAGTGGGTTGCCATTTCCTTTTCCAGTGGATCTTTTCCACCCAGAGATCAAACTCGCATCTCTTTCATCTCTTGCACTGCAGATACATTCTTCATCAGTGAGCCATATGGAGAAGTTCCCTATATGCACAGTACATCATGCAAAATACCAGGCTAGATGAATCACAAGCTGGAATAAGATTGCTGGGAGAAATATCAATAACCTCAGATATGCAGATGATACTATGCTAATGCCAGAAAGTGAAGAGGAAATAAAAGCCTCTTGATGAAAGTGAAAACCTTGTTTAAAATTCAACATTCGAAAATCTAAGATCATGACATCCAGTCCGATCGCTTCATGGCAAATAGATGGGGAAATAATGGAAACAGTGGAAAATTTTATTCTGTTGGTCTCCCAAATCACTGCAGATGGTGACTGCAGCCATGAAATTTAAAAAACATTTGCTCCTTGGAAGAAAAGCTATGACACATCTAAAGATATTAAAAATTAGATACATCACTTTGTGACAAAGTTTCTATAGTCAAAGCTATGATTTTTCCAATAGCCATGTATGGTTGTGAGAATTGGACCATAAAGAAGGCCGAGTACCACAGAACTGATGCTTTTGAACTGTGGTACCGGAGAAGACTCTTGAGAGTCCCTTTGACTATAACGAGATCAAAGCAGTCAACCCTAAAGGAGATAAATCCTTAATATTCATTGGAGGGAGTAATGTTGAAGCTAAAGCTCCAATACTTTGGCCACCTGATGCAGAGAGCTGACTCATTGGAAAAGACCCTGATGCTGGGAAAGACTGAAGGCAGGAGAAGGGGGCAAGAGAGGATGAGATGGTTGGATCACTGACTCAATGCACATAGTTTGAGCAAACTCCATCTGAATGGATGAGTCTGAGTTGAAATGCAAAGATGCATTTCCCCCACAAAATACAGATTTTTACAAAACTCCGAAAGATAGTTTTGGAGAAGTAAATCTCTTCAACAATTGACAAGCACCACAACAATTCATGATGAAGCAGTAAAGAGCACTCACACCCAGCTCCACAAGACCCACCTACATGCATGTTCCTCTGAGGCTCCAAAAACTATTTATGTGGGCTTCCACACTTTTAGATTCCAGTGAATTTCAAAGTACTGTCTAAATTCAACCCAATATGAACATATTGATGTTCTAATTCCTGGTCAATACTCAACAGAGAACTGTGAAGTACTGAAAAGTTAGTAACCAAACAATGTGAAAAATTATTGACTCTTTTGAGAGGCATGCTACAGTGTTGGAGATGAAGCACACTGATATATTCAACTTATTTCTCAATACATCACAAAAAATAAGGTGAAACAATGGCAGGATAGAAGGATATACTGGGGGGATATGTACATGATAAAGTGAATATAGAAAATTTTTAACTGTAGGGTCAAGGTATGTGCATGACTGTTCACACTATGAAATACCTCTATTTTGTGTTTACATTTTTGACAATAAAATATTGGGGGGAAAGCAGTTGATCATTGTTTACCTGAATCTTAGCACTCATGTATAAATTTAAATACATGTGAGACAATTACTATACTGTGAGACACTGATTGGAGAGCACTTAGGAGTTCAAAGAGAAATCAGCATGGATTGATATATAAAGGAGGACCACTTAAGACTTGAAGGTGTAGAATTTTAAAAGATGAAGTGGGAGAGGGAGAGCATTCCACGGGGGTAACAGCAGAAGTGAACGTGTGTTGGATCAAGCAGAAATCAAGGCTTCAGGAGAAAAAAACTACTGGATCTGTGTCAGAAATGGCTTTGGATACACATGGCAAAGCTAGAATATGGCAGGTAACAATGAGTATAAAAACATGACCCTTCTCTTAAAGGGTCAATAATATACAGGCTCAATAAGAGAAAATAAAAACAGATTTATGAACAAAACAGTCAGACAATCTTATAGACATTTACAAAGAGACTTATCAGGATGAACATAAGCACTTAAATGCTACAGACCTATAGGTAATCATTACTTTGATGACACATATAACTGGGTGAAAAAGTTTAAGGTCACCTCCATCAGCATGATTTTATTGTATTAGAGAAATCAAGGTCAGGTCTGTACTGGGCCTTCCAAGTCCTCCTTCTCCCAAGACAAACGATTCCAGCAATTCCCCATTTCCTAGGCCTACTCAGGTGGAGTGTAGGGGACCTTGGCAAGTGCATGCCAACCTTTTACCCAAGCATAGAGAACTGAAGGGCCAAAGTCACAGTGGGAAAAAACAGAATGTAATGGAAAGGTACAGGGTAGCTCAAGAACTGAAATGAAATCTCAAGAATCAGGCTCAGAGAGCCATTTACACTAGGGTATCTTCCAGGGATCCAGGTCAGCCTCTTCAGAGTGCAGTGTTGATGAATTTCAACAGTTTGAGATTTAAATTTCAAAATCGAGGGATTTCCCTGTCATTCCAGTGGTAAGGAATCTGTGTTTCTACTACAGGGAATGTAGGTTGCATCTCTAGTCAGGGAACTAAGATCCCACATTCCACATGGTGCATCCAAAACTAAATAACTGAATTTCAAAATAAAGAGTGCATCTGAGAATAGCAACTTGTGCTTCTGCTCGCTCCTTGGCCAGAGAAGGGTGGTCACCTTAATGAGAGCTCCACCAAGACAATTCAGTGAGGACATAGAGTTTCTTCTAGGATATGACTAGACCTCCAGAGATGCATATGAAAAGGGAGTAATGATAATATCTACCCCATAGGATTGGGCAAGGACCAACTGTAATAGACACAGTAAAAAGGAGTTTATATAATGCTTGCTGTGTGACAAACACTGTGCTAAATATTTCACAAATATTAGGCGTTCTAATACTTATAATGACTATTTGAGCTTTCTCTTTTAAAATTATTATTTTTTTAACTTTAAATATTGTATTGGTTTTGCCATACATCAACGTGAATCTGCCATGGGTGTACACGTGTTTCCAATTCCGAACCCCCCTCCCACCTCCACCCCCCCCAACACACACACACACACCATCCCTCTGGGTCATCCCAGTGCACCAGCCGTAAGCATCCTGCATCCTGCATCGAACCTAGACTGGCAATTTGTTCCTTGTATGATATTATACATGTTTCAATGCCATTCTCCCAAATCATCCCACTCTCTCCCTCTCCCACACAGTCCAAAAGACTGTTCTATACATCTGTGTATCTTTTGCTGTCTCACAAACAGGGTTATCGTTACCATCTTTCTAAATTCCATATATATGTGTTAGTATACTGTATTGGTATTTTTCTTTCTGGCTTACTTCACTCTGTATAATTGGCTCCAGTTTCATCCACCTATTAGAATTGATTCAAATGTATTCTTTTCAATGGCTGAGTAAAACTCCATTGTGTGTATGTACCACTGCTTTCTTATCCATTCATCTGCTGATGGACATCTAGGTTGCTTCCATGTCCTGGCTATTATAAACAGTGCTGCGAGGAACAGTGGGGTACATGTGTCTCTTTCAATTCTGGTTTCCTCAGTGTCTATGCCTAGCAGTGGCATTTCTGGGTCATAAGGCAGTTCTATTTCCAGTTTTTTAAGGAATCTCCACACTGTTCTCCATAGTGTCTGTACTAGTTTGCATTCCCACCAACAGTGTAAGAGGGTTCCCTTTTCTCCACACCCACTCCAGCATTTATTGCTTGTAGACTTTTCAATAGCTGCCATTCTGACTGGTGTGAAGTGGTACCTCATTGTGGTCTTGATTTGCATTTCTCTGATAATGAATGATGTTGAGCATCTTTTCATGTGTTTGTTAGCCATCTGTATGTCTTATTTACAGAAATGTCTATTTAGTTCTTTGGCCCATGTTTTGATTGGGTCATTTACTTTTCTGGAATTAAGCTGCAAGAGTTGTTTGTTTATTTTTGAGATTAGTTCTTTTTCAGTTGCTTCATTTGCTATTATTTTCTCCCATTCCAAAGGCAGTCTTTTCACTTTGCTTATAGTTTCCTTTGTTGTGCAGAAGCTTTTGAGCTTAATTAGATCCCATTTGTTTATTTTTGCTTTCATTTCCAATATTCTGGGAGGTGGATCATAGAAGATCCTGTTGTAATTTATGTTGGAGAATGTCTTGCCTATGTTCTCTTCTAGGAGTTTTATAGTTTCTGGTCTTACGTTTAGATCTTTAACCCATTTTGAGTTTATTTTTGTGTATGGTGTTAGAAAGTGATCTAGTTTTATTCTTTTACAAGTGGTTGACCAGTTTTCCCAGCACCACTTGTTAAAGAGATTGTCTTTTATATTCTTGCCTCCTTTGTCGAAGATAAGGTGTCCATAGGTGTGTGGATTTATCTCTGGGCTTTCTATTTTGTTCTATTAATCTATATTTCTGTCTTTGTGTCAGTACCATACTGTCTTGATGACTGTGGCTTTGTAGTAGAGCCTGAAGTCAGGCAGGTTGATTCCTGATTAACTTGGAAAGTCATATTTTAAAATTTAACTCAAAACTGACAAGAAGCATTTCTTGTTCTGTCAGGCATTTTTCTGCCTGGACCCTGAATTCTCATCAAGGGCATCTTTAAAAAAAAAAAAGTTTTCACTTGAAAATATGAGCTTCATCTTCCCTTTTCTCATTTTTGTAGAGATTCTACCTCATTTGTACCTCATATGTCTATTGCATATTGATATAATCAGCTTTTGTGTTTATTTTTTAGTGTCATTTCCATCTGTTCCTCTCTCCGTGCCTGAAGACCTCCCTTACTAACAAGAGATCAGAGACCTCTGATCTCTATTAATACCACTTCACCAATAATATGTCATAATATCATTGCTGCTGCTACTAAGTTGCTTCAGTCATGTCTGAATCTCTGCAACCCCATAGACAGCAGTCCACCCGGCTCCTCTGTCCCTGGGATTCTTCAGGCAAGAATACTGTAGTGGGTTGCCATTTCTTCTCCAATACATGTATGCATGCTAAGTTGCTTCAGCTGTGTCTGACTCTGTGTGACCCTAGAAACAGCAGCCCTCCAGACTCCTCTGTCCAAAGGATCCTCCAGGCAAGACTATTGGAGTGGGTGGCCATTTCCTTCTCCCCATAAATCATTATCACAATGTTATCTTCTTTATTTGCTTCATGCTATACTTTAGAATCAGAGATATGCCAGCAATACACTTTTGGACATATACCTGAACAAAACTATAATTGGAAAAGATGCATGCACCTCGATGTCGATAGCACTTATAACAACCAAGACATGAAAGCAACCTATGTGTCCAATGACAGATGAATGCATAAAGAAGATTATATATATATAATACACATATACACACACAATGGAATATTCAGTTCAGTTCAGTTACTCATTGTCCAACTCTTTGTGACCCCATGAATTGCAGCACACTAGGCTTCCCTGTCCATCACCAACACCTGGAGTCCACCCAAACCCATGTCCATCAAGTCGGTGATACCATCCAACCATCTCATCCTCTGTTGTCCCCTTCTCCTACTGCCCTCAATCTTTCCCAGCATCAGGGTCTTTTCAAATGAATCAGATCTTCACATCAGGTGACCAAAGTATTGGAGTTTCAGCTTCAACATCAGTCTTTCCAGTGAACATCCAGGACTGATTTCCTTTAGAATGGATTGGTTGGATTTCCTTACAGGCCAAGGGACTCTCAAGAGTCCTCTCCAACATCATAGCTCAAAAGCATCAATTCTTTGGTGCTCAGCTTTCTTTATAGTCCAACTCTCACATCCATACATGACCATTGGAAAAACCATAGCCTTAACTAGATGGACCTTTGCTGACAAAGTAATGTCTCTACTTTTTAATATGCTATCTAGGTTGGTCATAACTTTCCTTCCAAAGAGTAAGAGTCATTTAATTGCATGGCTGCAATCACCATCTGCAGTGATTTTGGAGCTCCTCAAAAGTCTGTCACTGTTTCCACTGTTTCCCCATCTATTTGCCAGGAAGTGATGGGACCAGATGCCATGATCTTCATTTTCTGAATGTTGAGCTTTAAGTCAACTTTTTACTCTCCTCTTTCACTTTCCTCAAGAGGCTCCTTAGTTCTTCTTCACTTTCTGCCATAAGGGTGATGTCATCTGCATATCTGAGGCTATTGATATTTCTCCTGGCAATCCTGATTCCAGCTTGTGCTTCTTCCAGCCCAGCATTTCTCATGATGTACTCTGCATACAAGTTAAAAAAGCAAGGTGACAATATACAACCTTGATGTACTCCTTTTCTTATTTGGAACCAGTCTGCTGTTCTGTGTCCAATTCTAACTGTTGCTTCCTGACCTGCATACAGATTTCTCAAGAGGCAGGTCAGGTGGTCTGGTATTCCCATGTCTTTCAGAATTTTCCACAGTTTATTGTGATCCACACAGTCAAAGGCTTTAGCATAGTCAATAAAGCAGCAAAAGATTTTTTCTGGAACTCTCTTGCTTTTTCCATGATCCAGTGGATGTTGGCAATTTGATCTCTGGTTCCTCTGCCATTTTTTTAATTATTTGAGCATATTTTATTTATTATTATTATTTTTATTTTTGAACATCTGGAAGTTCACAGTTCATGTATTGCAGAAGCCTGGCTTGGAGAATTTTGAGCATTATTTTACTAGCCTGTGAGATGAGTGCAGTTGTGTGGTAGTTTGAGAACTCTTTGGCATAGCCTTTCTTTGGGATTGGGATGAAAACTGACCTTTTCCAGTCCTGTGGCCACTGCCAAATTTTCCAAATTGTAAGCATATTAAGTGCAGCACTTTCACAGCATTATCTTTCAGGATTTGAAATATCTCAACTGGAATTCCATCACCTCCACTAGCTTTGTTCATAGTGATGTTTGAACATTGCTCATCCATAAAAAGAATAAAGTAATGCCATTTGAAGCAACAGACTGTCATGGTAGGTCAAAGTCAGACAAAGACAAATAGCATATAAAACCTTTTATGTATTGAATCTAGAAAAAAAATTTAAATGAACTCATTTACAAAACAGACAAACACAGACATAGAAAGCAAACATATAGTTACCAAAGGAAAAAGAGGGAAAGGGATGAGTTAGTAGTTTGAGATTAGTAGACACATACTACTTTATATCAGAGAAGGCAATGGCAATCCACTCCAGTACTCTTGCCTGGCAAATCCCATGGACAGAGGAGCCTGGTAGGTTATACAGCCCATGGGGTCACAAAGAGTTGGACACGACTGAGCTACTTCACTTTCACTTTTCACTTTCACACACACACACACACACACACATATATGAATCACTTTGGTGTACACCAGAAATTAACTTAATATTATAAATCAACTTTTTTTTTTAATTAGAGTATGAATTACAGAAAGTCCTTTACCTGATAAAAGAGGTGTTAATTTTAGTGTCTGGTTAATTTCAAATATGTAATAAGGAGAAGGAACAAAAGTCATTGTGTGCAATGCTCTCGGTGCCAGAGTTGATATGTCAGAGGCACTTGTCCTGTATCTTTCTGAATACCCATGGTCTGCTATGAGAATAAAGAAAATTTCCAAAGACTTTTAAGCTAAACCTACCCTCCACCCTGAAACTTCTAAAATGTGAGGAGTCACTGAAATCATGATCTTCTGACAAATTGTACCTCACTTCTAGGAGGTTGTAAATACAGAAACAATTTTTTAGGCAAAGAAAAATTGTGATTAAAAAAAAACTATACCATAATCAAATGCAGATGTCAGGGTGTGACATGCTGGCTTGATTTTATAGATTAATTTTGTAAGGAGAAAAGGCAGGGCTTACAATTCAGTCTTTCCTTAATTTAAAAGTTTATGCAGCTTTTAAAATATATTTCTCTCCTAAAAGGGGGCTCCTTTCCTTCAGTGTAAAAAAAACAGTGGGGAGAAATAAATTCTGCTATTTTTCTGTTTGCAAAAAGAGAATAATATTTGAGCTCCCTTCAACTCAAATTACAACTTCAGAATTAAATGTATACATAGAGAAGCGTAAGTACTAATTAATATGTGTCCTCTCAGCTGGATGGTCATGTAGAGGACTACTTTGTCTCTCCATGAGTCATCCAAGTAGATGACTGAGGAAAGATGACATATGACAGAGAGATAAGTAGGTAGGTAGATAAAGATACATAGGTGATAGCTATTTTTAGAAGTAATGGGATATAAAACTACATTTTAAAAACCCTCCTTCTCTTAGATTTCTTTTGTACTTCAACTCTGAAGTCTAACCCTTCATATTTTCACTGTTACCTCTGAATAGATACAGAAGAGTCAAGGTCTTGTATCCAACCTCAGGGAGAAAAGTGCTCTATTATATTTAAAATCTTAAAAATACGTTACATGTATGCTAATAGTAAATATATATTTAATAAGTTATTGTAACTTGTTTTACCCAAACAAAAACTTAGTTACTCTCAGGGAAAACAGGAAAACAAATTTGAAAGCAATCCTAAAATGTTTATCTTCACATTTTAAAAGTTTCCCTAAAGAAAGTTTTTGCATTGATAAAAAGTAAAGATTAGGCAGTTTTCATTATCAGATAGGAGAAGATAATGGCAACCCACTTCAGTACTCTTGCCTGGAAAATCCCATGGGCGAAGGAGCCTGGTAGGCTACAGTCCGTGAGGTCGCAAAGAGTGGGACACGACTGAGTGACTTCACTTTCACTTTTCACTTTCATGCATTGGAGAAGAAAATGGCAACCCACTCCAATGTTCTTGCCTGGAGAATCACAGGGACAGAGGAGCCTGGTGGGCTGCCGTCCATGGGGTCGCACAAAGTTGGACACGACTGAAGCGACTTAGCAACAGCAGCAGCAGCATTATCAGATGGAGGCTTGATAACTAAAACTTGACTCGACATTTTTTAGTCCATTTTTAAATGTTTCAAATATGTGTGGACAAAGGATCCTCACATGATTACCATCAGTTGATGGGCTGAAAGTGATCGTTGCCCCTGTGCACGCCCTGTAAACACGCAGAAGGAGGAGGAAGGGCAGGAAGTCTCTTACACTGGATTCAGTTCAGTTCAGTCGCTCAGTCGAGTCCGATTCTTTGAGACCCCGTGAACGGCAGCAATCCAGGCCTCCCTATCCATCACCAACTCCCATAGCTTATTCAAACTCATGTCCATTGAGTTGGTGATGCCATCCAACCATCTTATCCTCTGTGGTCCCCTTCTGTTCCCTCCTCTAATCTTTCCCAGCATCAGAGTATTTTCCAATGAGTGGGTTCTTCACATCAGGACACCAAAATATTGGAGTTTCAGCTTCAGATCAGTCCTACCAATGAACATTCAGGATTGATTTTCTTTAGGATGGACTGGTTGTATCTCCTTGCAGTCCAAGGGACTCTCAAGAGTCTTCTCCAACACCACAGTTCAAAAGTGTCAGTTCTTTAATGCTCAGCTTTCTTTATAGTCCAACTCTCACATTCATACATGACTGCTGGAAAAGCCATAGCCTTGACTAGACTGACCTTTGTCTGTAAAGTAGTATCTCGGCTTTTTAATATGCTGTCTAGGTTGGTCATAGCTTTTCTTCCAAGGAGCAAGCATCTTTTAATATGTCTGCAGTCACCATCTGCAGTGATTTTTGAGCACAAGATAAGTTTCTCACTGTTTCCATTGTTTCCACATCTACTTGCCGTGAAGTAATGGGATCAGATGCTATGTTCTTACTTTTCTGAATGTTGTGGGGGTTTTGCTTTTTGTTTTCTTTTTTTAATTTTTATTTTTACTTTATTTGCTTTACAATACTGTATTGGTTTTGCCATACATTGACATGAATCAGCCATGGGTGTACATGAGTTCCCAATCCTGAAACCCCCTCCCACTGCCCACCCCATATCATCTCTCTGGATCATCCCCGTGCACCAGCCCCAAGCATCCTGTATCCTGTATTGAACATATACTGGTGATTCATTTCTTACATGGTAGTATACATGTTTCAATGCCATTCTCCAAAATCATCCCACCTTCTCCCTCTCCCACAGAGTCCAAAAGTCCATACTGTACATCTGTGTCTCTTTTACTATCTTGCATACAGGGTTATCATTACCATCTCTCTAATTTCCATATATATGTATCAGTATACCATACTAGTGTTTTTCTTTCTGGCTTACTTCACTCTGTATAATAGGCTTCAGTTTCATCCACCTCATTAGAACTGATCAAAATGTATTCTTTCTAATGGCTGAGTAATACTCCATTGTGTATATGTACCACAGCTTTCTTATCCATTCATCTGCTGATGGACATCTAGGTTGCTTCCATGTCCTGGCTATTATAAACAGTGCTGTGAGGAACAGTGGGGTACACGTGTCTCTTTCAATTCTGGTTTCCTCAGTGTGTATGCTCAGCAGTGGCATTCCTGGGTCATAAGGCAGTTCCATTTCCAGTTTTTTAAGAAATCTCCACACTGTTCTCCATAGTGTCTGTACTAGTTTGCATTCCCACCAACAGTGTAAGAGGGTTCCCTTTTCTCCACACTCACTCCAGCATTTGTCTCTCGTAGACTTTTCGATAGCTACCATTCTGACTGGTGTGAAATGGTACCTCATTGTGGTCTTGATTTGCATTTATCTGATAATGAGTGATGTTGAGCATCTTTTCATTTGTTTGTTAGCCATCCATATTCTTAGGAGAAACGTCTATTTAGTTCTTTGGCCCACTTTTTGATTGGGTCATTTATTTTTCTGGAATTGAGCTGTATAAGTTGCTTGTGTATTTTTGAGATTAGTTGTTTGTCAGTTGCTTCACTTGCTATTATTTTCTCCCATTCCAAAGGCAGTATTTTCACTTTGCTTATAGTTTCCTTTGTTGTGCAGAAGCTTTTGAGCTTAATTAGATCCCATTTGTTTATTTTTGCTTTAGTTTTCAATGTTCTGGGAGGTGGATTATAGAAGATCCTGCTGTGGCTTATGTTGCAGAGTGTTTTGCCTATGTTCTCCTCTAGTTTTATAGTTTCTGGACTTACATTTAGATCTTTAATCCATTTTGAGTATATTTTTGAGAATGGTGTTAGAAAGTGTTCTAGTTTCATTCTTTACAAGTGGTTGACCAGTTTTTCCAACACCACTTGTTAAAGAGACTGTCTTTAATCCATTGTATATTCTTGCCTCCTTTGTTGAAGATACAGTGTCCGTCAGTTTCAGTTCAGTTCAGTCGCTCAGTCGTGTCTGACTCTTTGCGACCCATGAATCGCAGCACGCCAGGCCTCCTTGTTCATCACCATCTCTCAGAGTTCACACAGACTCACATCCATCAAGTCTGTGATGCCATCCAGCCATCTCGTCCTCGGTCATCCCCTTCTCTTCCTGCCCCCAATCCCTCCCAGCATCAGAGTCTTTTCCAATGAGTCAACTCTTTTCATGAGGTGACCAAAGTACTGGAGCTTCAGCTTCAGCATCATTCCTTCCAAAGAAATGCCTGAACTGGTCTCCTTCAGAATGGACTGGTTGAATCTCCCTGCAGTCCAAGGGACTCTCAAGAGTCTTTTCCAATACCACAGTTCAAAAGCATCAATTCTTTGGTGCTCAGCCTTCTTCACAGTCCAACTCTCACATCCATACATGACCACTGGAAAAATGATAGCCTTGTCTGGACGGACATTAGTCGGCAAAGTAATGTCTCTGCTTTTGAATATACTATCTAGGTTGGTCATAACTATTCTTCCAAGGAGTAAG
>SJYC01074807.1:0-21844 GCA_006408675.1 Madoqua kirkii | reverse complement strand
CTATAATGAAAAGGACATCTTTTGGGGGTGTTAGTTCTAAAAGGTCTTGTAGATCTTCATAGAGCCATTCAATTTCAGCTTCTTCAGTGTTACTGTTTGGGACATAAGCTGGATTACCATGATATTGAATGGTTTGCCTTAGAAATGAACAGAGGTCATTCTGTCATTTTTGAGATTACATCCAAGTACTGCATTGGTGGTTCAGATGGTAAAGCATCTGCCTACAATGCCAGAGACCCGGGTTCAATCCCTGGGTCAGGAAGATCCCTGGAGAAGGAAATGGCAACCCACTCCTGTACTCTTGCCTGCAAAATCCCATAGACAGAGGAGCCTGGTAGATCCCAGCTCATTGAGCCTCAAGGAGTTGGACACAACTGAGCAACTTCACTTTCACTGCATTTTGGACTTTTTTGTTGACCATGATGGCTACTCCCTTTCTTCTAAGGGATTCCTGCCCACAGTGGTAGATATAATGGTCATCTGAGTTAAATTCACCCATTCTAGTCCATCTTGGTTCTCTGATTCCTAGAATGTCGATGTTCACGCTTGCCATCCCTTATTTGACCACTTCCAATTTGCCTTGATTCATGGACCTAACATGCCAGGTTCCTGTGCAATATTGCTCTTTATAGCATTGGACCTTGCTTCTATCACCAGGCACATCCACAACTGAGTATTGTTTTTGCTTTGGCTCCATCCCTTCATTCTTTCTGGAGTTATTTCTCCACTGATCTCCTATTGCATTTTGGGCACCTACTGACCTAGGGAGTTCCTCTTTCAGTATCCTATCATTTGCCTTTTCATACTGTTCTTGGGGTTCTCAAGGCAAGAATACTGAAGTGGTTTGCCATTCCCTTCTCCAGTGGACCACATTCTGTCAGATCTCTCCACCATGACCCGTCCATCTTTGGTGGCCACACATGGCATGGCTTACTTTCATTAGTTAGACAAGATCGTGGTCCGTGTGATCAGATTGCCCTCTGATGTCCTCTTTCAATACCTACTGTCTTATTTAGGTTTCTCTTACCTTGGACGTGGGGTATCTCTTCACGGCTACTCCAGCAAAGGGCAGATGCTGCTCCTTACCTTGGATGAGGGGTATCTCCTCATGGCAGCCCCTCCTGACCTTGAACTTGGAGTAGCTCCTCTTGGCCCTCCTATGCCCACGTAGCTACTGCTCCTTGGACATGGGATTGCTCCTTTCGGCTGCTGCCCCTGACCTCGGGCGTGTATTTCACTCTGTAACTAGTATTAAATATTAATGAGACAGCTCATGCTCTCTTTTTGTACTAAGTTGTCAAAGTGGATTCCACACGTACAGCACATCTCAATTCAGATGAGCCATAGTCCAGGTGCCCAACAGCTTCATGTGCCTAATGGCTATTATATTGAGCTGCACAGCTCTTGATAAAATAAATAAAGCACATAATTATAACCTGTGGTAAGCACTCAGGCAATCAAGGCCAGAAAGTGCAAAGGTGATGAAAGGTAATAAATTGGAGGGACAGTGAAAGGCTCTTAATAAAATAACATGTAAGATGAAGTCTGAAGTATGTCTGGGCATTAAGCTGGACAAATAGGCACAAGCGTTTTCCTGAAGAGGGAGAAACATGTGCAACAGCTCTGAACAAGGAAAAGGCTCAGAGCATTAGAGAACTAAAGAGAAGGTGGGCCAGGCAGGAATCCACTAGATGAGGGAATGTCATGGCAGGGCCTCTGGGATAACCAAACTATTTAGATCATAAATGACATTCAACTGGAAGCCAAGGAAAGGATTTTAGCAAGTTAACATTGCCTTTAACCACTCTCTCTTCACCAACCCCTGACACACTAAAACCATGGGTAATTATTAGCTAATAATTTGTTTGTTCTAGTTGGTAAGTCTTGTCTGAATCTTTTGTGACCCCATGGACTGTAGCCCTCCAAGCTCCTCTGTTCACGGGATTTCCCAAGCAAGAATACTGGAGTGGGTTGCCATTTCCTTCTCCACGGGATCCTCTTGCCACAGGGATCAAACCAGAGTATCCTACGTTGGCAGGCAAATTCTTTTACCACTGAGCCATCAGGCAAACCTGAGCTAATAACTACCCAAATCTGTATCACCTGTCTTCACTAAATCAAGGTTGTTTTAAGAGTTGTATGTCCTTTAGACAGTGTAGGCTGAACAATAAAATGTTCATCAAAGTTTTCCAAGAAGTAGTTAGTTGTGTCTAGTTCAACCTGAGGTGGTTATGCTGAATAGGACCACTGACCTTTCAAGTATGTCCACTAGATAACAATTTGACAACTGAAGGCTGAAAACCCTACCCTTAGGTCTTCCATTTTTCATGTCCAGAGGCCTGAATTTAGCTACACTTGTGCAGGATGATGACAATCACACATTTTCCAATTACCTTTCCCCATGCTCCCCTGCCACTTTATTATTTATCCCATAAGGATCCTGAGCCTCTTGCTTTTAGGGAGACAGATATAAGACTCATTTCCCTATCTCTTTACTTGCCTGTCTTGTGGGTAAACTCTCTCTCTTTGCTGCAAACAGGGTCTCAGCATTTCTGTGCATCAGGCAAAACAAATCTGGTTTATTAACGACACCAGGAGCACAAGCAGAATCAGGTCTCTCTTCTCTGACCTCCCTTAGCACAGGGAAGACCAACATAAGGGCAATTTGCTTGGTGAAATATTAATGTCTGTCTTCCACACTTATCTCAGACTTACTTGAGACAAGAATGGCACTTTTTACCTTGACTTTTCCAGCATGCAGCACAGCGACTGACACGAAGTAGGTGCTTAATACATTTCTAAGATAGAAAAGGGAATAAAAAGGGTTGGGAAAGAAGGCTTGGAGAATAAAGTAGAGGGAGACCAAGTAGGTGGTAGCATTGAAAAGGGATTTCCAGGAAGTGCCTAGGGTGTTTGGTGTCATTCAGAAGACTAGTTCTTACCTCATTTCGTCCAGACCAAAGGCTTCACAAAGCTTACTAGAGGAGCAGACCCTTGCAAGTCTTCAAATGAAAAGGGCTGGGCAAGAGGCAAACTGTCTGAATTCCTTCTGCTTAGTTTGTTTCTAAACTGTCTAATTTATTTTTAAAATGGTTATACAATTATGCAGACTAGGCTGAAAGGTCTTAAGTAAAGCAAGCTCACTTTCAGTGAGCATTCAGTTATCCAGGACTCGTCACAATTACTCAGACTGGTTCTGACTCCACCTATCTGTCCTAATTAGTAGGATGAGCTCAACTGAGGCAGCAGCTGCAGGTGAAATCAACAGTGATGCCAGGCAGAGTGACTGAAGAAGGTTTGGGGTTATAATAAGGGCACTCACAGGCAAAGTTGTCTCTCTCCCTCTCCCCTCCTCAGTCTTTCCTCTCTTCCTGCCTCATCTTCCTGATAGTCAAAGGAGACAAGACTGCATTGGGAGAAAAATGTAGCAGCAAGACTCTACATATAATTATCTGTGTGTGTTAGTCGCTCAGTCATGTCCGGCTCTTTGTGATCCTCATGGACTGTAGCCTGCCAGGCTCCCTTGTCCATGGGATTCTCCAGGCAAGAATATTGAAGTGGGTTGCCATTTCTTTCTCCATATGATTATCAAGAGCAGACACATTTGATTAGTTTCTGTACACAACCAGACAACTCATCTCTAAAACTAAGCTAAGAGGCAGAGAAGATTCTACAATAGAAATATTTGATTCAGGTACAACCTTTTAAATGTTTAGTAATATGAGTCATGCATGTCTCATTTATTCAGATTAAATAGGACTTAGTTTTGGAAATTTTCATTTTGTGTACATATGAGGCAATCTTGATGAAAATAATAAAATGTGGTTGACCCAGTTCAATGACCTAGAATTGACCTACTATTTTGAAACATAGTCTCCTTCCACAAAAAAATTAATTTTCCAGACTATAAATGCAATAAAGCATCATAGTATATATAATGAATTCATGATGTCACTACTGAATTAACTCCCAAGGACATAGTAAAGATTTATAATTAGAGCTTCATTTTAATAACGAAGATCAGAGGCTAGAGAAACTAAAAGTATTAGATCATTTAAGATTTAAATTTAAACAATGAATTTTAGGAAATGGTGACAGTCTCATTTCTATACTGTTCCTTCAGATTATGACTGGCTAGACTGTAATGTTTAAGCAGTGTTTTCCTGACTGAACATAATAATTTGTTTACTTCTCTTATGTGTCTAATTTTTCATTACTCTGCCAGTCTCACTGTTAAATTTAATATGTAATTTCAAAGCAGAAAATAAACTCTAGTTTCTATATTAATTATGAGAATTATCCAATACTTTGTAAGCACTGACAGGGCCTGTAGTATGCTAAACCTCTGGATGAGCCCACATCTACTTTGATTGTAATGAAAGGCTGTGGTTTTCCCCGGGAAGCTAATTAGATAGCCACCTTTTGTCTATGAAACTAAAAATGAAAAGAAATGCATTTGAACCAATGTAAGGGCAGGGTGATAGTTTCCTGTAAATACATTATTTTCTGAGTTCTGTTAATGGAATATTAGATGAGTTAGACATACATCCCTTTGAACATCTATTTTTTTGATCCCTTTAAAAATATTTTGACTCTAAATTCTGACATGAACTAGATTAGCTGAATTACACTCTCCATTCTTACTTGCCAGTTTCCGTTTTCATTTTTTTTTAAATATCATTGTTTAAAAAAACCTAATATGTACTATTTAAGAGCAAAGAGAAATTTCCAGGGTAATCAGCACTGTGTTCAGCATCCTTTCATCCACACATGAAAGTTCATTTTTTTTAAAAATTGACAGCCTTCTTCACCCAGCACCTATTTACACTTGATCCTAAAAAGAATAAATATATATAATATATTATATATTAACTGGTACCTCTGCTGACACAGAAATTTAATGGATGAGAAAGATAAATATAAGTGTATGGAAAATATGCACTTTCACAAGTGTGTTTGAATGCAAGGAACACATCCCCTCCTTGTGATTGTTTTTGAATACTCCACCAGTCCTGTACCAGTGTTATTTATTCATGGAGGGAAACTTGAACATTAACACTCCAAGGAACTTCAAATGACTAAGAATTGTTTTAAAGGACTCTCATGCTTGCACTGGGGTGTTAAGTTGTATCTGACTCTTAGTAGGACTTGAAGTAAAATCTAACCCAAACTTCTGGAATCATACTTAGATCACAGCAAATAAGAAATCATTATTTGATAGAAATTGGCAAAGAAATAGCATTGTTTCTCCACTAGTAATGTATTCTGATTTGTAACAGTGAAAGTGCTCCAGAAATTCTCTGTAACTTATTCCAAAACCTCATACCTTATTGTAAATTCAATTTCCATTTGTGACCTATGTGTGAAATAAAACAACCCGCCCTTATCCTCTGCAAGAGAGCACTTTTATATTTGAAGTCAACACTTCAACCTAGAGTTTTCATCCACACCTAGAATGCTAACAGATTTCATGGATTTTATTGGCTAATGATTCTTTTCTGTAAATAGTAGAAGTCCCTCTTTAATTTAAAGTGTTACAATAAGGCTCATACCTGTTAAACATTTGGCATTTTTTGCCCCAGTTCTTGGGCTCTCCTTGAAGTTAGAGTCCTGGTAGCTTCTTTCACATATCATAGACAAGTATGGCAATTCTGTGTCTCTCCCTCAAGTAAGCATCTGAGAGTCGGGGTAGAGACATGATAGTCTCCTTATCTTGATTTCCCAATTTTCCTTTCATGAGGCAGGAGCTGAAAACACAGAAGAAAAGCACAGAGAATGCTTTATGTCAACAAACACACATTCCACATAATCATATTTTTTCCCAATCTGAACAGTACATGTCCATCTATTTTTTTTTTCCCTAAAGAAGAGAAAAAAACAGCAACTTTCTCAAAGTTATTTCAATCTACATCTTCTGGACATTATCAGTTCAGATCAGTTGCTCAGTCTTGTCCAAGTCTTTGTGACCCCATGGACTGCAGCACGCCAGGCTTCCCTGTCCAATACCAACTCCTGAAGCTTACTCAAACTCATGTCCATTGAGTCGGTGATGCCATCCAAGCATCTCATCATCTGTCATCCCCTTCTCCTCCTACCCTCAGTCTTTCCCAACATCAGGGTCTTTTCCAATGAGTTACCTCTTCTCATCAGGTGACCAAAGTATTGACTATTACCAATACATAACTCACTACATTTCTCTCACAACTGAAGTTGGCCTTAGCTGTCTCCATTGCTTAAACTTCCAATTGATTTTTGCTTGTCTTTTCCCATCTGCTACTTTAAGTGCAATGTGCTCACTTGTGTCTGACTCTTTGCGACTCCCTGGGCTGTTAGCCCGCCAGGCTCCTCTGTCCATGGGATTTCCTAGGCAAGAATACTGGAGTGGTTGCCATTTCCTCCTCCAGGAGATCTTCCTGACCCAGAGATCAAATCTGCGTCTCCTGCATTGCAGGTGAATTATTTTTACTGAATTAAACAATATTGAAATGTTTATTCAAAGTATTGGTTGCCTATTCAACTGCCTGAGAGTGAAAGTGTTCTACTGTCAGTCCCACCAACATGCAACCTGTGTACCCAAGGCTGCCTGCCACTCACACTCTCTTCTCAAACTGGAGGCTCCCACTCATCTGCAGCACCTAAGAACTACAGTGTTTATTGGCAGGAATCTTTGGATGCTACATTAACGCCACTGGGGCAGCCCAGCTATTCTGGAGAATATTTTCTTGATGCCCAATATTCATTGGATGCCTACTTCAATATTTTTAAAAATGTCTAAGCCTCACAAAGCAAAGGATCTATTTCTTGAAACTCCACAGTAAGACATTAATGAAAGACAAGCTTTAAGATCAATTAAAATTCTATCTGATAATGTTTGAATGATAATGAAGATTGAAATACCTCTCAGCTGTCATCTACTAAATAGAGTTGTGCTCTCAAAAGATGCATACATGGTCATTCTTTAAGGATATTGAAATAATTCTTTGATGCATTTGCAAAAATTATGTGGAAAGATAATACAAAGAAGGAGATTAAATTTTATATGTCTATCAGTGGCAAATTAATAGACTACAGAATACATATTTCTACCTTCAGGATGTATTCTTGGAAATTTATTATGCACATCAGTTATTAACTCAAAAAGACCTCTGAGATTCTGAGAACTGGGCTTTACATAGAGCATGTGGGTGTGTTAAGTTGCTTCAGTCATATCTGACTTTTTGTGACTGTAGCCTTCCAGGATTCCTCTGTCCTTGAGATTCTCCAGGCAAGGAGCCTTCTGTACCAAGGAATTGAATGCTGTGTATCTTGCAATGGCAGGTGAATTCTTTACCACTAGTGCCACCTGGGAGACCCTATATAGAGCATCTCATTGCAAATGAGATTAATAATCCTATTAAGTATTATTGATATAGTTGATCTTAACTTTATAGATGAAGAATTTGAGTTGTTGGAATGTTTTGTAATTTTCCGGTTATGGGCTGAATGTTTGTGTGCCCCCCAAAATTCCTTTGTTGGAGCCATAATTTCTACTGTGATGGTACTTAGAGATCATTTGCAAGATAATTAGATTTAGATTAGATCATGAGGGTGGAGACCTCATGATGAAACTAGTGCCCTAATAAGAAGGGGGAGGCAGAGATATCTCTTCATACACGTGCACTGAGAAAATGTCGTGTAAGGACACAGCGAGAGGACAGCTGTCTGCTAACCAGGAAATGGGTCTTCACCAGAAACAAAACCTGTCAGCACCTTGATCTTGGTCTTTTCAACCTCTGGAACTGTGGAACCAAATATCTATCTTTGAAGCACATAATCTATGATATTTTGTTATAGCAGCCCAAGCTAACTAAGACATTGCCCAAGTTTTCATGGAAAATTAATAGACAGACTCTTTGACAGTAGAAACATACCTTTTAGATAGCTTTACCTTCCACACATAATACTGGTAATCATAATGTACTAAGCAGTGACATCTAAATGTCATTGGCCAATCTTGAGATATCTTCATGGATTAGATAGAGAACTTAAAAATAATGATTGAAGAACAGCTGTTGGCAGATCCTTACTTGACCAAATGACCTTAACAAATGTTTCCAGTTTATCACTGTCTGGAATTCTTGCTCTATTTACTAAATTATAAGGAATTTGAGAGCAGGATACATTTAAAATACTAGAATATGCCAATTGTTAAATATTTAGGGACTGCCAAGTGCTGTTCTAATTGGTTTACATGTGTCAGTATGAAGACATTTAATCCTCAAAACAACCCTGTAAGATTTTCAATTAATATTATATTAGTATCATCATTTGATAGATGAGAAAATGAGTCACAGAAATAGTACCTAACTGAAGCTAGAAGAGCTGGGAAGTGGAAGGGCTGAACTTGAATGTAGTCATCCTGGCTCCAGAGCCCACAGGCTTAACAATCATCACCCTTTTTTGTCTTTTGATTGCACCACATCTTCACTGTGCAGGTAGGATCTTCAGTTGTGGCATGTGAACTCTTAGTTGTAATGTATGGGATCTATTTCCCTGACTAGGGATCAAACCCATGCCCCCTGCACTGGGAGCTTGGAGTCTTAGCCAGTGGACCACTAGGGAAGTCCCATCATCACCTTGTCCTGACCCTCTATTCTCATTCACTTTTGAATCCCCAGCAATTATTCCAGTGTCTGGTTGTTTACTTTCATTGTGTTCATTGAATGAATATCTAATTAATGGATAGGTCAATACCCAAATTAGACACATAAATGCATTTTGCATTAAGATAGAATATCCAGAAAATGGGACTAAAATCCTGTTGTTAGGAACAGAGGATGAAACTGATAAATGCATGAAAATTGCTGACAGAAAGGCTCTGGGGAATGGAGTGGTTGTAAAAGGAAAAGAAGTAGTTCTCATTCCTGCAGTTGGTGTTATTTCCCAAGAGACTGATCTACCAATATTACCACTGGTATTTTATTATTTTTAAGTGTCAGAATTTGTAAAAATAAGAGAATCCATGTTCCTAAAACATTTCAAATATGAAATGTACAAACACTGTCAACTCGGCAGCTCCCAGGCTCCTCTGACTTCAACATCATGCTCCCAGGGGCCCCAGAGCTGGAGGCTCAGATGTATCTAGTCCATTGGGATTCTAGCACCTTCCTACCCTGTTCAGCTCCCTCAAGGCACCTTTTAGAGGCACCGTCTCAGAGACACTCCACTGCTCAGGCTGGTGATTCTAAGTCAAACAGTTTTAAATTCTCTCTCTGACCTAGAGGTGCCCTGTCCTTGGTCTGACTTCTACTTCTTCACCTGCCTTTGAGGATCCACTTATCAAACTCAAGCCCAGGCTCTTATTTGTTTGTTTGCAGGAGAGGAGGAGCAATCAGGGGTAAAGGTAGGAATTATAGGAGTAGAATGAAAGGCTGGGAAAATGAATCATAAGCACGGGAACCAAGGAACCAGAAGGAAGAGGAATTAGAGATAAAATGGAATAAGAGTAAATGAAACTGTTGAACAATATTGGATATAATGACATTATAGGAATAAAAATATTATATTATGTAATTAAAAATAGCATGCTGTGAAGGAATGTATGGGAAACCTTCTACTAAGGGAAGGAAATTGTACCACATGCATAAATGGTACTATCACCTCTTAGGAAAGGATACAGATTTACTGCATTACTTCAAAGGGCAGAAGAAATTTGACAGTGAATTTTCTGTTAACTTGAGGCAATTAAACAAAACTTGGGTAAGTGCTTCTTAGAAATCCTATACTGATAAAACTTTCCTGAATTCCTAAATTAAAAGTTCTATATTCCTTCCCCCAATACCAATACTATAATGACTATGTTTCTAAAATTCTTCATAACAGGAGAACTTTAAGTCAAAGAAATTAAAAAAAAAATTTAATGGGATAATTAATGTTAGAATAACTAAGGTCATGAAAGAGAATCTTGAGTATTTTAAATATTTGCTAAAACTAAGATAATAACAACCACCACACACAGAAAATAAAGTGATTATCAATAACTTTTACATAACTTAAATAGTAATAATTAATCCTGAGATGCAGTTTTCATACCATCCTTTGCTCAGAATCTTCTTTTTATTCAGTATGAAAGAAATGCTTAAAATCAATTGTGCTTTGTTGTAGAAACTAAAACAAAGACTGTTTGCTTATCATCCAGGTCTACAAGGATTAAGTTGTTCAAGCACTGCAGTCCTTAACCCACAGTACATCCTGAAAGGAATTCAAGACAAAGAACAGAATGAGATACTCTGTGTTTTGAGAAAACAGGCAAAACTGGCCCTCAGTTATATTTTAGGAAAGAAATGTTTTATGAACCTAAATTCTTGTATCTTCCTGTACTTAGGATAACACTAAAATCATTAACTGAGAAATCTGTTCCTCCTGACTTGCAATGACCTTCTACTGAGATGTATGCTTAATTGCACATCTTTCTTAGTCAAAATCATATCTAAACCTACCTGTGAAAGTGATAGTCGCTCACTCCTATCCAACTCTTTGCAAATCCCATGGACTTTAGCCCAACAGGCTCCTCTGCCCATGGAATTCTCTAGGCAAGAATATTCCAGTATCCAACCCCTTCTCCAGAGTATCTCCTCAACCCAGAGATCGAATCCATCTCTTCTGCATTGTAGGCAAATTCTTTACTGTCTGAACCACTGTATATATATATACATACATGCTGGTCTCTCTTAGGAACAGCTCCTCAGAGCTACCTGAGAGGCTGTCTCCTGGGCCACAGCATTCAGTAAGATTCCAGAATAAAAGTGAAGCTCACAGCTTTCAAATGCACATTGTGAATTTTTTTATTTCAGTCAACAAAACTATGCTTGGGAGAGGCATTTTCTTCTACCCTACTTCTCCTTTAGTCTCTTCTTCCCTCCAAGACCTCAATCTCTTTCTAATTTTTTAAAATCAGAGCTTTTAACTTTTGCCTCCCAACTTCTGTCCAACTCAATTGCATAGCTGTAGAAAAACTTGCATGCCTCAGATAATATGCTTGTGTTTTCTGACACATATGTTCTAGCAATAAACAGGAGAATGGTTCAGAGGTTATTACCTGAACAGAAGTTATTCACCAGAGGATCCTAGAAGGTAGCAGAAGTCTTAGACTTGGCTCCACCAGCAACTTTTGTAAGACTGAAGGCTTCTGGTCCTCCCAACACCTAGGAAGAATGTACGGAGACTCAAATTATTCTCTCTCTGCCTCATTTCTCCCCTTGAAAATGAGTGCAACAGATCTATTCTTGCTTAGTCATGTGCTCAAATCCCACTGTTTTTTTCCCCAAATTCCACTTCAACACTTTTTTCCTAATTATCTCCAATAGTAGGCAGCCAATATTTGCTCATTCTCTCAATGAAATTCTCTAGATTGTTGAATAAGATAGTAAACTTGACTGTGCTGGAATTATGCTTTAGGGAAATTTCTGCTCAGAAAGAATGCATGTGCTTTCCCAAGGGTATTTCAATTGTGTTCTTTATTATTTTACAAATTAAAAAAAAAGGACCATTAATTGAATTATAATTAACTCTTTAGAGCAGGGCAGTTGCTTCTCTTAAAAAAAAAATTTTTTTTTTTAGTATGATCGCCTGCATCTGTGCTCAGTTATGTCCAAATCTTTGTGACCCCATGAATGTAGCCTGCCAGGCTGCTTTGTCCATGGGATTTTCCAGGCAAGAATACTGGAGTGGGTTGCCATTTCTCCTCCAGGGGATCTCTCCTCCAGGAACTGAACTCACATCTCCTGTGTCTCCTGCATTGGCAGGTGGAATCTTTACCACTGCATCTCCTGGGAAGTCTCTTTAGTAAGATTTAGTTCAGTTCAATTCAGTTCAGTGGCTCAGTCGTGTCGACTATTTGCGACACAGGCTGCTTTGTCCATGGGATTTTCCAGGCAAGAATACTGGAGTGGGTTGCCATTTCTCCTCCAGGGGATCTCTCCTCCAGGAACTGAACTCACATCTCCTGTGTCTCCTGCATTGGCAGGTGGAATCTTTACCACTGCATCTCCTGGGAAGTCTCTTTAGTAAGATTTAGTTCAGTTCAATTCAGTTCAGTGGCTCAGTCGTGTCCGACTATCTGCGACCCCATGAATCGCAGCACGCCAGGCCTCCATGTCCATCACCAACTCCCGGAGTTCACTCAGACTCACTTCCATCAAGTCAGTGATGCCATCCAGCCATCTCATCCTCTGTCGTCCCCTTCTTCTCCTGCCCCCAATCCCTCCTAGCATCAGAATTTTTTCCAATAAGTCAACTCTTCACAAGAGGTGGCCAAAGTACTGAAGTTTCAGCTTTAGCATCATTCCCTTCAAAGAAATCCCAGGACTAATCTCCTTCAGAATGGACTGGTTGGATCTCCTTGCAGTCCAAGGAACTCTCAAGAGTCTTCTCCAACACCACAGTTCAAAAGCAGCAATTCTTCAGCACTCAGCTTTCTTCACAGTCCAACTCTCACATCCATACATGACCACAGGAAAAACCATAGCCTTGACTAGACGGACCTTAGTCGGCAAAGTAATGTCTCTGCTTTTGAATATGCTATCTAGGTTGGTCATAACTTTTCTTCCAAGGAGTAAGCATCTTTTAATTTCATGGCTGCAGTCACCATCTGCAGTGATTTTAGTATGATTAGTATGAGGTAAATCTTAAACAAAGAAAACAGAAATTTTTATAAATTAAGTATAAGTGACCAATAGAAAAAAATATATGTACTCGGAAGCTATGCTCAAATTCAAAGACTGTATTTAATGGAGGTGGAAGGGTAGGAGAAGGATAAAGTATTTTAAGGACAACAAATCTTTCTATTCAGTTTCATGCTAAATTAAAATCAGAGGTATATGTTATTGTTTAAAAAAGAAAAGGAAAAAAAAAAAATGGGTCAAATGTAGTCATTTTCCCTCAGGATAGCAAAACAAGACTTAATTACAGTTTCAGCATTTTCTAGGAATGTGATCTTTAAACAATCAATCTAAAATTTCCTGATCAACACTAATCAGATTATTGCATGATAAAGACGCCCGCCTTTCCCTTACTCCAAAAAAGAAGACAGGCTGGCTGGACACAATCTTTTCTTTTATACTGCTGATATCTTCTTGCCACCCTCCTTCTGCCTATTAAAAAAATCCCTCCATTCTGTACTACTGAGGCAGGAGATAGATGGGCTCCCCGTTAGAAATTAAACAGGCCTCCTTTTTGCACTTCATGAGGCAGGAAGAAGTGAGCTTCAGGTTGGACACTTATAACCAGTCTGCTGTTTACATTTCTTGAGATAAGACATAGGTTGTTGTTCAGTTGCCCAGTCGTGTCTGACTCTTTGTGACCTCACGAACTATAGCCCGCCAGGTTCCTTGGTCCATGGGATTCTCCAGGCAAGAATACTGGAATGAGTTGCCATTTCCTTCTCCAGAGGATCTTCTTGACCCAGGGATTGAAACTGTGTCTCCTGTGCTGCAGGCGATCTCCTTCACTGCAGATGGATTCTTTACCGACTGAACCACCAGGGAAGCCCCAAGACATAGGTGGACTTCAGTTAAGGCATTTACAGTCAGCCTCCTGTTTGCCCTCTGAAACAAAGTAACAACAGAGACAGGGTAAACAGCCAGTTTTTTGCCTCTTATAAACAGCTTAAGGTAACAGTTATGGCAAGGACATAGAGGGGCAAAACCCTGTTTGAGTAAAGGATTAAGGAATCTCAGCTCCACCTCCTTCTTTGGGGACAAGGAACCACTACACACTAGGAGAGCGTCCTTAGCGATCAAAAGTCATAAAGGGATAATACCAGGCCATAATGAGTCTTGCTCCTCCCAGAAGCCTTCACCTCAAGATTCATCTTGCTGAGGGTTGTGTACACACCCAGGCGAGGGTCCCAGGGCAGGTCAGATATGGAAAAATAAACCAGATAATTGACTAAAGGAAAACAAAAAATCAGGAAGAACTGACCTATATAAATGACTTATCCATCTCCTTACTGCATTCCCGCTCAGTAAGGGGGACACCCACATCTTTTCTCTCTTGGTGTGCACCTCTGCCTTGCTTCTGTCTTAACAGTTTCTCTCTGGGCTCTCCAACTTGTTGTGCTGTGTCTCTAGGAATAAGCTTTGTACCTGCATTTACAGTTTTTGCCTCTGTGATAAATGCGTTTTTCACTGGGGACAAAGATCCAGGGAAAAAAAGCTTCTAGCCTCTAGCCCTTGGTGATCTGGTGGCTAGGATTCCTGGTCCCATCCAGGCTTCCCAGGTTAACTTCCTGGGGAGGGAATTATGATCTTGTTTCACACTGCCACTCACTGCTGGCTAGCTGAGACCACTGCCTGTCAGAGTGCCCTTTTATTTGTTAGATGGGACACCACCCAATTCATGAGTTGCTCAATAAAGCCAACTGGTTCTTCAGATTTAGTTAGCTGAATTTTGTTTTTTAATAATCATTATTCAACAAATCCTTGAATTTGGATCTTGGCTTACTCCCGTCTTCCCTGGTGGCTCAAATGGTAAAGCATCTGCCTACAAAGCAGGAGACCTGGATTTGATCCCTGGGTTGGGAAGATCCCCTGGAGAAGGAAATGGGAATCCATTCCAGTACTCTTGCCTGGAAAATCCCATGGATAGAGGAGCCTGGTAGGCTACAGTCCATGGGGTCGCAGAGTTGGACATGACTGAACGACTTCACTATGCTATACTATCCAGCAAATGGGCTTCCCTGGTGGCTCAGAGATAAAGAATCCACCCACTAAGCAGGAGACTTGGGTTTGATCCCCATATTGGAAAGATTCCCTGGAGGAGCTATGGAAGAGGAACCTGGTGGGCTAGTCCATGGGGTCACAAAGAGTTGGACTAAACAAACCACAACAAATTTAATAAATAAACTTATAAATGGGCTTAATGTGTTCATTTTTGCCAGAAAGGAGGATGTGCAAACATCCAGAGCACAGAGACATTATAGAAGAATGCAGGGGGATACTGAAATCCTGGGGAATGCAAATGAACAAAGGAGAGAGGATGGGGTGTTTAGAAAGAGGAAGAGATATATAGCAAAGAAAAGACAGGTGAGTCAATGAGAGAAAGAAGAGCATGAAGGAACAAGATCAACATCTACAAGCCACAGTGACATGAGAAGGAAGAAAAAAAAAAAACAATTATCAACTGGCAGCAGGAGTTGCTTTAGGCATCTCTCAAAGTGGTGTGGTTCATTTGCCAATTTAGCCTCAGAAAGCTAATTAACTTTTAAAATTGGATTTGAATACCTTTAAAGGCAGATTTTTCTTCTCAGTTTTCCACCAGACTAAACATGTCCTAAGATCTAAAGACCTAAGAGGAATGGAATTCCAGTAGTGGTACTGGATTTCTTCTACAATGGAGGACCAGTGTTCAAATACATCCCCAGTCTACAGCCATGGTCCACATCACCGTCCAGAATTTCATTCCTAGATGCGTTCTCTCCCTTCAGAAAGTG
This sequence comes from Madoqua kirkii, assembly GCA_006408675.1. Taxonomy (NCBI): domain Eukaryota; kingdom Metazoa; phylum Chordata; class Mammalia; order Artiodactyla; family Bovidae; genus Madoqua; species Madoqua kirkii. Next base: position 6,375 of record SJYC01074807.1, on the reverse strand, counting down.
CTATGTCTCTCTGCCTCTGAATGGGAGAGTCCCCTTTATAAAGGATTTAGATCTTTATCTTCACTCCAGAACTTTCGTCAGATAAGAAGAAATTGAACCTAGTTTTAATAGTGGTAGAGTAAGAAGGCCTAGCAGCATTTCATGTTCAGTTGAATAGGCAAGACATAGTTAAGAAATAGTTCTGAAAGATCTCCTTGGAAAGGATATTCCTTGGAAGGGAGTGCATTGCCCAATCTCTTCTCTGAACAATTTGGGTCAGGTGCTTTTTGGAAGCCAAAAATATTTCTAACATTTCTGAATAATATGGAGTTCATAGTATAGACTGCAGAAGCACTTTCTTACATCCAAGGAATCAGAGGCAGCACTCTAAAGTAAGCATATTAAAGGGCTGCCATGAATGTACAAATTTTACACACCAGATTGTATCATCTGAAAACTGGTTTGTCACCTGGCAGGTATTAAGTTAAAAGATACAACCAAGCCAAAGAGTGAGAGAAGGTAGTATTACTATTACTTGCAACAAGGAGAATATTGGGACTATTTCCCAAACAAAGTCTTCCCAAACAGCAAAATTGGGAAAGTTTTAAGCTAAGTGTATGTGTATATTCTTGAGGAGGCTGAGCCAAGGAAAATTCAGAATAGAACTGGGGCAAAAGTTGGCAGAATCCATTCTCTAACTGACTGAAGTCATAGGTAACAAAAGTCAGCATCTTCATTCCTTAAGTTTTAGATAGCTTGGTGGTTGAGTGCTTGAAGGAGTTTAGATTCAGCAAATAGCTCAAGAATGTGCTTCAGGCAAATGTTTACCTCCCAGCAATCCCACTGCTGGGCATACACACCGAGGAAACTCAAATTGAAAGAGACACATGTACCCAAATGTTCATTGCAGCACTGTTTATAATCGCCAGGACATGGAAACAACCCAGATGTCCATCAGCAGATGAATGGATAAGAAAGCTGTGGTACATATACACAATGGAGTATTACTCAGCCCTCAAAAAGAATAAGTTTGGCGCAGTTCTAATGAGATGGATGAAACTGGAGCTGATTATACAGAGTGAAGTAAGCCAGTAAGAAAAACACCAATACAGTATACTGACACATATATATGGAATTTAGAAGATAGTAATGATGACCCCGAAAGTGAGACAATAAGAGACACAGAGGTATAGAATGGACTTTTGGCTTCAGAGGGAGAGGGAGAGGGTGGGAAGATCTGGGAGAATGGCAACGAAGCATGTATACAGTCATATGGGAGATGAAGTGCCAGTCTATGTTCAGTACAGGATACAGGATGCTTGGGGTCGGTATACCGGATGAACCGGGGAGATGGGCGGGGAAGGGAGGTGGGAAGGGGCTTTAGCATGGGGAGATCGTGTACACCTGTGGCTCATTCGTGTCAATGTATGGCAGAACCAATACAGTACTGTAAAATAGAATAAAGCATTAAACAAACAAACAAAAACAAACAAACAAACAAAAAACTGGAGGCTTCACAATTGATTTATTGTCTCTGATGTGGTTATTCCCCTGGCCATGGTAATTTAGCAGTTTGTTCTTACATTTTTTATTCCATTAAACTTATTAACAACTGAGACCTGTTCTTTACAGGGAAGCATTGTGGCCAAGCTTAGATCACATGATAAGAAAGCTGTGCCTGGATCTTTTCCTCTCAGACCCTCTATCTAATCTACTGGGAGTACCTCAAGGCTGTATATTGTCACCCTGCTTATTTAACTTCTATGCAGAGTACATCACGAGAAACGCTGGACTGGAAGAAACACAAGCTGGAATCAAGAATGCCAGGAAAATACGATTAACCTCAGGTATGCAGATGACACCACCCTTATGGCAGAAAATGAAGAACTAAAAAGCCTCTTGATGAAAGTGAAAGAGGAGAGTGAAAAAGTTGGCTTAAAGCTCAAACATTCAGAAAACGAAGATCATGGCATCTGGTCCCATGACTTCATGGGAAATAGATGGGGAAACAGTGTCAGACTTCACTTTGGGGGCTCCAAAATCACTGCAGATGAAATTAAAAGATGCTTACTCCTTGGAAGGAAAGTTATGACCAACCTAGATAGCATATGGAAAAGCAGAGACATTACTTTGACAACAAAGGTCCATCTAGTCAAGGCTCTGGTTTTTCCAGTAGTCCTGTATGGATGTGAGAGTTGGACTGCAAAGAAAGCTGAGTGCTGAAGAACTGATGCTTTTGAATTGTTGTGTTGGAGAAGACTCTTGAGAGTCCCTGGGACAGCAAGGAGATCCAACCAGTTCATCCTAAAGGAGATCAGTCCTGGGTGTTCTCTGGAAGGAATGATGCTAAAGCTGAAACTCCAGTACTTTGGCTACCTCGTGTGAAGATTTGACTCATTGTAAAAGACTCTGATGCTGGGAGGGTTTGGGGAAAGGAGGAAAAGGGGACAGCAGAGGATGAGATGGCTGGATGGCATCACGGACATAATGGACGTGAGTCTGAGTGAACTCTGGGAGTTGGTGATGGCCAGGGAGGCCTGGCGTGCTGCTGTTCCTGGGGTCGCAAAGAGTCAGACACGACTGAGTGACTGAACTGAACTGAATCGAACAGTTGGAGAAATATCCTCTAAATAGCCTTTTGTCAGTTCAGGCTAGGTTCTGCTCCTAAATAAATTTAAGTCAGGAGAGTTTTGCTGGTAAGAAGGCAAAACCAATTTCAACCAATCAATCAACAAAGAAATTTCAATTTTCAGGACAAGTTGGATTTCAGAATGTGGTTAAATTTTGAGAACCTGCACCATATAAAAAAGCATATGCAGAGTGGCAGGACAACCTCTTTAAGACAAAAAAGAAAAAAATAGAGCAAACAAACAAACAAAAATAAACAAGGCATGTGTTGAATGAAGAATGAATGAATAAATGTCATTTGCATAAGGGAATGAAGTGCAGCAGTGTAGAGAGGTGGGAACATTAGTGGGGACATTTTACACACACCCAGGGCATGAATACCTGAGTAACGCAAGAAGGATACAGATGCAGGTGTGCCTGAGACCAAGAAGCAGCCAATAGGGTGCAAAAATTCTGGAGGAAAAGGTGAGGGAGATGGGGCAGAAGGGCAAGAGGAAGTTTAAGCCTGGAGACAAAGGCAGGCAACTGGAGCAAGGAGAAAGCTGGTCCAGGAATCTTCCTACCACTTCAACAACCAAGACCAAGGAAACTGGAGTCTCAGTGATGTTCAGGTGCTATGATCCGCCTGTTTGTGTCCCCTCAAATTCAGATGTTGAAACCTAGCCCCCAAAGTGATGGTATTAGGTGGGTCACTTGGAGGTGATGAGGTTATGAGTGTGAAGCCCTCATGAATAAAATCAGTGGTATTATAAAAGGCACCAATGGACTTCCCTGTTGGTCCAACATTACGACTTCTAGCACCCACTGCAGGGACATGAGTTTGATCCCTGGTTGGTAAAGTTCTGTATGTTGCCCTATATGTCCAAAAATTTAAAAATAAGACTTGAAAAACAAAAAACCACTAGTGAAAGCTCTTTTGCCTTTTTCACAATTTGAAAACACACAGAGAAGTAGGCCACCAAGGAATAAGTAGGTTCTTACCAGATATTGAATCTGCCAGGATGTTGATCTTGGACTTCCCAGCCTCCTGAACTGTGAGAAATAAGATTTTGCATTTCCTAAGCCACCCAGCCTCTGCTACTGTGTTATACCAGCCCAAATGGATTAAGACAGGAAGGATTTCAATTTCCACAACTGATTTGTTAACTTAGACTTCTTTATATTCTAGTAAGTGTCTGACTTCTCATCTGTACAAAGGATTTATCTCACTATTGGGTTTGGTTGAGTTGGCTGAGTCGTCTCTTCACATCAGTGGACAAAGTACTGGAACTTCAGCTTCATCATTCAAGATGGTGGAGTAGAAGGATGTGCACTCATCCTCTCCTGCAAGATCACCAAAATTGCAACTCCCTGCTGAACAATCATCAAACAGAATGTTGGATCCCACTAAAAGAGATACCCTATGTCCATGGGCAAAGGAGATGCCTCAGCAAGACAGTAGAAGGGGTGAAATTGCATTTAGAATAAAATCAAATCTCACACCTATCAGAGATGCTCAGAGGGCACAAACAAAACCTTGTGTGCACCAAGACCCAGGGAAAAGAGCAGTGACTTCCACAAGAGACTGAGCCAGCTCTGCCTTTGAGTGTTTGAGTGTCTCCTGCAGAGGCACAGGTCAGTGGTGACTTGCCACTGGGACTGGAGCTCTGGCTGCAGCAGACCTGGAAGGTGTGGTGTGTAGTATAAGTCCTCTTGGAGGAGGTCATCAGTAGCCTATCCATAGCCCAACTGAGCAGATGATCCACAAACTGGAGAATAATTATACCAAACAAGTTCTTGCACTGTTGCAAAACTTCTAGGGCCCACAACAGATTTCCCAACTCTGAGATCTGGCAAAGGGACTGAGAAACCCCCAGGGAATTTAGCTTTGAAGGTCAGTGGGATTTGATTACAAAACTTCCACAGGATTGGTGAAACAGACTCTTTGAGGGCACAAACAAAACCTGTGTGCATCAAGACCCAAAAGAATGGAGCAGTGACCCCACAAGAGACTGAGCCAGACTTGTCTGTGAGTCTCCAGGTGTCTCTGATAGAGGCGTGGGTCATTAGGGGCACTGAATACAACAGTCCTGGGAGCCGTGGTGGCATGCTGGCATAAGTTCTTTTGAAGAAGGTCCCCATTACTGCCATTACCCCTACTATAGTTTAGTCTTAGGCCAAACCACAGGGAGGGAACAAAGCACCACCCCTCAGCAGAAAATTGGATTAAAGATTTACTGAGCATGGCCCCACCCACCAGAACAAGATCCAGTTTTCCCCACAGCCAGTCCCTCCCATTAGGAACCTTCCATAAGCCTCTTAGCCTCTTTCACCAGAGGGGGACAGAATGAAAACCACAGTCACAGAAAACTAAACAAACTGATCACATGGATCACAGCCTTGTATAATTAATTGAAACTATGAGCCAGGCCCTATAGGGCCACCCAAGATGGACAGATTATGGTGGATAGTTCTCATCAAACATGGTCCACTGGAGAAGAGAATGGCAAACCACTTAAGCGTTCTTGCTTTGAGAACCACATGAAGAGTATGAAAGGCAAAAAAATATGACACAGACAGGTTTTTTATTACTTCACAGTAAACAGCCAGTGGATCACCTTCTTTCCTTAGTCTTGACCCTAAAGCAACACAGTGAGAGTCAGCTCCATTGTCCTACCTAAGTAGCTGAACATTCTATAGTCAAGGAACTGGAAAAGGTAGTTTTTCTCTGCTTTTTATAAAGAGAAAGAAATCTCAGAAAGCTAGTTTTTTTGTCTTTGTTCCTTTTTTTTTTTTTAAACCAGAGTACTGAGAAATCCAAGGAAGTTTTATATCCCTGTACTCACATGGTTTACATGAGAATTAACTGAGAAATATGAAAGATATTAATGGAAAATCTGCCATTTTATTCTGTATAAAATCATAATTAATTTTGTACTAAGGGTAAATTGAACAAAGATTTTCTGTCCTGTATAACAGGTATTCCCATGAATGTCAGGACAATGATGTAAATTTCTTTGATATGTTCAATGTAACATACCATGGAAACAAAGAAGGTACACTAACCTAGGTAATTTACTAGATTTCTTTAAGAGATTATGTTCACATTTAATGAAATAAAGAGCAATACTGAATAGGAACCTGGAATGTCAGGTCCATGAATCAAGGCAAATTGAAGTGCTCAAAAAGAGATGGCAAGGGTGAACGTCGACATTCTAGGAATCAGCGAACTAAAATGGACTGGAATGGGTGAATTTAACTCAGATGACCATTATATCTACTACTGCGGGCAGGAATCCCTCAGAAAAAAATGGAGTAGCCATCATGGTCAACAAAAGAATCCGAAATGCAATACTTGGATGTAATCTCAGAAACGACAGAATGATCTCTGTTCATCTCCAAGGCAAACCATTCAATATCACAGTTACCCAAGTCTATGCCCTAACCAGTAACACTGAAGAAGCTGAAGTTTAACAGTTCTATGAGGACCTACAAGACCTTCTAGAACTAACACTAAAAAAAAGATGTCCTTTTCATTATAAGGGACTGGAATGCAAAAGTAGGAAGTCAAGAAACACCTGGAGTAACAGGCAAATTTGGTCTTAGAATACAGAATGAAGCAAGGCAAAGACTAATAGAGTTTTGCCAAGAAAATGCACTGGTCATAGCAAACACCCTCTTCCAACAACACAAGAGAAGACTACACATGGACATCACCAGATAGTCAACACCGGAATCAGATTGATTATATTCTTTGCAACCAAAGATGGAGAAGCTCTATACAGTCAA